>VZRJ01011659.1:657970-702564 GCA_013397565.1 Ptilonorhynchus violaceus
AAAAAAAAAAAGGGCACAAAAATCCTCTGCGGTTTCTGATCTGCTTTCCATTCCCTTTTGTAAAGGAAGTTCCAGGTCAGCTCCCAGAAGTTGCAGAAAAGCTTTTGGGGGTTTAATAATCCAGAGTTAATAGCCATTCATTTGGTAGTTTTGGTACAGAAGGCAGGTCAGAATTAATTTCTTGCTTAACCAAGGCTGAAATTCACATTTAAAATATAAAAAGATAGAGCTGCTACTGAAGTCTCATTCAGCAAGAGACATTCAGAGTGAGATGATCGCAGCAAGAACTTGTACTGAATATAAAAAGCATCTGGGAACAGGTACAGTCTCAAACAAAAAGATGAAAGTTGAAAGAGAAAAATGAGAAATAACCCAAATTTGTCACAAAGGGCCAAACCAGCCTGTGCCTGCTTGTATGTAGCTGCTGTCGATGGCATGAGAATTGACCTCTAAACCACGGCCACTCCATCAGCTGGCACTCTGGGCAGTTCAGTGCACAACTGATTGGAATCATACAATCAGGTCAAAAAGGTTTCACAATGGCCCGAAATGTGGTCGCTATCATGAGAAACGGGGCTCACAGGTATAAAGATCAATTACTATTTAAGTAACATTCAGCAAGATACATTTATACTCCCATCAGGATGGGAAGAGGAAAGTAAGTCTGAAGAAGCAGGATTTCAAAAGGAGTACAGCAGTACTTTCCATTTTAAACCTTTCCAGAGAAAGAAAATGCATGAAATAAAATAGAAGATCATCTGTAAATAATCACATTAAGCATTAAAATTTCGTGAAAACAGAATCTGGAACTACAAAAGTTTGTGTAAACAAAGTAAAACAAAACTATTGGACACAATATGCCTTGTCCTAGGATGCCCTACTTCAGTGAAAACATTCTTCCATGTTTTCTTCTTATCATGCCATCTACCTCTTTCCATCTGGTTTTCTTGTCCCACTGGTAAATTTTTAAGGTCTCTAGGAGAAATTGTACAGTTTTTTCACTGTGTGTATGATGCCAGATTTAAAAAAAAAAAAAAGACAAGTGTCCAAAGTAGACATGTTGATTAGACCCTTCCATTTAGAACATACAATTTTAAAAACCATCCGGTACATGATATGGACATGCTATTTTGAGTCTCAAATTCTCTGGGCATTTTCATTACCTAATCCTTGTTCATATTAAGCATTTTACCCCACTTAATATTCTTGGATTCTTGTGCTGGCATCACTTCAGAACAAATCCAACCTCTGTAAATCTATAGTCTATCTGCCACCTCATTGATAGGAAAGATTGTCCTTTACTGAAAGATCACTGGATACCAGGAAAGATCTCAAAGCTGCCAAGTCCAATGTCACCGTTTCCCTGCACTGTTGTTCTCTTACTCCCAGGGCTCCAGGTGCATTGTTGCTATCAGTTTGATCTTTCTGACTCCACCTAGTACTGAATTTTCTGAGCTTTAATGCTGCCTTTACAACACAGAACTGGGCAGTTTGCAAAATAATGCTAGAATTCATAATATATTCTACCATTAATAAAAATGTCACACACACGTCTTCAGTAAACACAAAAAGAGACCATCAGACTAGTCCTTAACATATATATACAAAAATCAAGTGATATACATACAAAAACCAAGATTACCTTACCATTTGAATTAAAATTCCAATGAAATAAGTGGCGTTATTCCAAATTCATCATAGCTCATAAGACAAGCAGATGGTTGCCCAACACAACATGGGATGAGGAATTTACTAAAGATGTACATTGTTCTCAAAGAAAAACCCAAAGAAAGTACAAAAGCTTATAAAATGCTTTTTCTTTTAAAGCAGTTTTTGCTTTTACAGCTATTCTAACAGACAAAAGTGGATGAAGCTATGTGGTAGGGCAGTTACATCTTTCATCATATCAGAAAAAATATTCTACTCTCTTATGATCTTCCTAGAAAATTCAAGAGAGGCAGTCCAATTATAACACTGGCATAACGTGAGATTAGTTAAAATTTCAAAATAGGGTTGAAATTGTTGAAAGTGCTTAGACTTTTATTTAACAGTTCTTTAACTGAAAATCAAACGTGTTATTCAAAGAACAAGTCTTTTTTTAAAAAAAGAGATTAATCATCCTTGTTTCTCATTTAAAGTCTGGGGACATAGCCAATCTTTTCTCTGTGTTCTCAGAGGGAGATATTTCATTTTGAAAAGAAAAAACAAAATTGTTCTTATCTTCTTTATACGTTGTCATGGTAGACAAGCCATCAAAAGAAAAAAATTTGTGTTTCACATTTCTGTGGGTCACTTTTCAGCAATAACACCAATGCTAAAATTTTTCTGGAGCTAATACCGAGTTTGATCTCTTGATGGTTTATCCATGGAACATGCTACCTACAAAAGTGTTTTTGTAATGCTATTTGTGTAGAGAGAAGAAATTGAAAAGAAATTGTAAGCAAATGACAAAAAATTGAAACTATTTTATTACTCCTGCATTTTCCGATTTCCTTTGCAATGTAACATCTTTAATTAAATTCACTGAAAATTTGGAAGCCTAGTAAATCCAGGAACTTGTTAGTAAAGTGGCATATCAAAGCTCTAATGTTCCATGACTTCGAATTTAATAATTTCCTTTAATAGCCTATGTGGTTGGAAGCATTTTTGCCAATATGACTGATTTAGTACTAGCCTGAGAACCTCCCTTCAGGCCTCACTCAAAGCTCATGATTAGTTGATGCTGGTAGCAATAAGTGTTCTCCACAGATTCATGAAATAAAACATTTTACACATCTCATCTTTACATTTGATTGGTATTGAATCTTCTCTTACATAAACCACTTGAATTTATAAGAGAATTTTCCCAGTTAAGGGTTACTGAATTTGAAAAAGGAAAAAAAAAGAAAAAAAAAAAGAAAAAAAAGAAAAAAAGAAAAAATTCTCATTAGATATAAAGAACTTTGTGAATTGGGCATGGATGTACAGCTCATTACAAGTGCTGCCTGACACACTTCATTTGTCTGTAGGCACAATGTAGGAATATAGGTTTAGAAAGCAAATATAAGTATATTTCATATGCACTATTGTTATGCATTTGTAAAACCTGCAGAGAGATTATTCTTGCAAGACATTTGTACAGCACCTTGTACAAAGGAGTTTTGATCAATGGCTCGGATGGCACAAATTCACAGGTATTTGGATTGTTTCTGTTTCCTCATCTGCAGAAGAAACTCTGATAAAGATTATGGTAGAATGATTTGCTTAGTAGCAGAGTACTTTTGTGTAAAGTTAAGAACAGTTAGATGGCTAGGATCAAGAGAAGTGGAAAAATTTTCCTCAGGAAACCCGACTAAATAAAATGTTGCCTACAACCTAAGATACTCTTCTACCATGGCAAGACCTTCTATCTTAAATGTAGTTTTCAACAATTGCATTCACATGCACTGTGCACATATGCTGTAAATTGCACTACCTAAACATTCTATTTAATAGCCTCTGCACTCGGGCTCGAGGAAGAATTTTGCAGGCTCCTTGACAGGAAGGAGACAATAATCCAATAGCATCATCTCTTTGAACTGTGTAACTAGGGATTTGGGGAAAAGTCCATACCAGAACTGAAAAATAAAGGACTAAGACTGCAAGTTAAAAATACATTTACTGACAGTAGTGCTGTCCAGTACTGCTCTCTCTTTTCCCAAAATATTATAAATTAACAGTACCTTTGTGCAAGTACTGCTCAGAAAAGATTCTCAAAATAATGAGACTTTGGTCTTATGTCAGTTATGTGACTTATGTCACTGCTTATTCTTTTTTTGTCTTGCAGCTGTGCCTTGAAACCAGAGCTTGCAATAAGGAACAGGTAGCCACGAGGAGGGAGAAGAAACTACACACCAGCACAGTGAATGTGCACTTACAGCTCGTTCACGCAGAGAAGCAAAGGAAAGACCTGGCCAAAGCAGCTCCATTTGTCATCACATTCTACTGCTTCTGCCAGCTCCCAACGACACATCAGGCTAATTCATTAGCCTGCCATGCACACTGGACCTGGGCAGAGCTGTCTGTCACAGGCCAATTGTACTGGCCATCCTATCAAGTAACTCCTGGCACTTTATATGCTGCACTGGCCTCTCTCTCATATTGTCTCTGGCTTGGAGAGCCAGTGAGCACTCACACACACCAGGGAAGGATTGTGGTGACCACACTGCCCTCCTCCAACTTCTGGCAGATGAGAGAAGAGCAGCAGAATGAGATTTCCTTTCCATCTATTCCTGTGACATTTCCACTTCCCTGGAAAAAAAAGATTTCCATAGCCTGTCCACTATTTGGTATAAGGCCCATAATAAAAGGACCCAGCACAGATTTTTTTTTTCCCCTAGGATTTTTCTCCTTGTTTTAAGAAAGAGGTCATATGCACTAAACAAGCAACATAGCAAAAAATGTGAAGCTAGATGTCTACACAAATACATTTTTCTAATGTAACACACATTTGCCTTCTGTACCTGGTTTTAATAATTTTAGCAAATATTATGTTATACTTTAACTAGCGATGTTGAAGTTCAGCAACAGTCACTGAATACCCAGTTCACTTTGGCATCTAGGGGCACAGATAGGAAATTATTCAGGAACACAAGATCAACCTCAGCTGATCAAGACATCCATAATCTCTCTCTCTTACTCTCATAAAACATACCTGGCTTTGCCAAGATTTTCCTCCACCTATAAAACATCAGCGAAATCCCTAAAGAAAGAAGCACTACCAGCACCCTTTGGAGACTTGCAGTTAGTTTTCTCCCACTCCTGATAAGAACAAAATCAACTAAGAAACTTCTGAGGTCTATCCCCACTAGTGCAGGGAGCTGCTGTGCAAGGGAACCAGTAGCTATTTAATTTCTGCAGAAAACAGATGAAGGACCACATCAATATTATTTTATTTCCAAAAGTTTCTTCCTAAATGCTGAAACACCTTTCATCATGCAATATTTGAAACATAATCTAATCCTTATGAAATGCCAGTAAGGCTGCTGGGAGACTTAAATTCTTTCATCAGGTAGAGTGTTTATCTGCTTCTCCTTCCTCTTCACTCTTTTCTCTTTTCTACTTCCCCCTCACTTCATTCTTTGTTAAAATCTATCTTTCCCACCAAACCCACAGATGAAATTCAAAGAAAGTTTGTTGCAGTCCTTTCTATTAACAAGGCTTGACTATGAGTGCAAAATATTGTTTCTGCAAATACTGACTTTCTATGTGTATTTACATGAGCACGTATAGACCGCTCAAAAATGAAGTTAGTAATTTCCCAAAATATTTTTTTGTTTGTTTTCTGCACTACCATAGGTACATTTCGAAAACTAAAAGAAACCTGAGCAGAACATATGAGATCATAAAATAGGAAAAAGCAACTATAAACTTAGGCAGCAATGTACAAAAGACTCCCTTTAAGAAGTACAAATATTAACATTAAGGAACATTAATTTGACGTTACTAAAATGGAGGTTTTTACATTACCAGACCTCCAAAAGCTGTTGTCTAACAGCAAATGCTAGACGCTTTAACACTTTCAAGTCTCCCAGGCATGGAACCAGCAATGACACTGTGTATCTCAGTCTCATTCCCCTCCCCACATCTTGGCAGGCTCCACATCGTTTGAGGTAATGTTTTTCCAAGAACTCTATGTCAGCTATCATAGCTTCCTCCTCCTCCTCCTGAAAGCAATGCTCCAGTCAAAGAAAGACAACGAAATAAATTGTCCCCTTAAACAGAATGTCTCTTCCCCCTTTGGCCATGTAAAGGATGCAATCCATCTTTGTCCGCCAGAAAACTAAAATGCAAATCTGCTTTCCTATGTAGACCCCAGAGTTTTGGAACAAGCTGGCTGATAAACTGCACATGGTTCACTGCCAGCTTCTTCTTCAAGATACCAAAAGTTTAAATGTGCTTGGCACTATTCTGATTTCCCAGGATTTGCTTAAGTACAGACAAGAAAAAAAATATTCCTTTAAAATAAACAAACAGACAAACAAATACTACTGGCTTCCTATGCTGCTTAAAAAGGCTTTACCTAACGTAATGTAATCCAAACTTTTTTGATGCACCTCCTCCTTGCCAGCATCCTTTTCTTTCCATTAATTTCCTTTGTGTTTGAGAATCTATGCCGAGCACACATACCAATTCATGCGTGAAAGTTTTAAAACAGCTTTCCATTGATTTTTAGCCATTCCTCCTTATTACAGAAGTCATCACACACAGCCAGGAGTCAAAGAATAGTAAATTCATATTGAGAACTACACGAGTAAGACATCAAGTTTTCTATTAAGCAGCAGTTTAGCATCTTGGAGCAAGCAGGTGTTCTGCACCATATAATTCTAACTTGTCCCTACCTACACGGTCAAAGGAAGGCTCACAGCCAGCAGGGAGATCCAGACATAAGCACAAACAAAAAATTATTCTTTGGCTGTGGGCAAAAGGAAATAGTTCCTGCCTTCGTTGATAAGTTCTCCTAGGAAGCAGGTCTCCAAAGAAAATTAAACCATGAAAATAAAAGCCTGGTATTCACTTAGTTGGCCGATTCCTGTGCTGACTTTTTTTGCCCCTTATTTCTGACTGAATTCTACAGCAATTTCAAGAGTCAGTTCAATGAATAATTAGAATTATTTGCTCAGCATCATCCCACCAGACTTCATTTCCCTTTCACCACTACCCTTTCCATATTACTTCTCTAGACAGCCTGCAACCAGTAACTTCAGACTCAGTGCTAAAATACCTGGGACATCTTAGCTTGCACCTCAGCTAGAGTGACAGTTGACAAATGAATGTTCAATCAGGAAACACTGATTCTTGAAATGCATTTCTTTCAACAAACTTCTAACTCCTCATGGAAAATCTGCTTGGCTTTCCAAAGGAATATATACCAAAACCTGAATTTCTGGTCTTTCAGGGTGTAGGACATGCTACTACCTTCTCGAGGCAAGCATCACTCACACACGTCTTCCACAGCTACCTCTATCCTTGCTTCCCCTCCTCACTGCTGGGCACTCAGACATCAGAACCCAAGTTTCAGCTTGCTTAAAATTTGCAAAGGAAAAATGTAAACATTTTCAAAGATAATAGTATTAACTCTCCATATCAAAATCACTTTTCTCTTCCCTCAACAAAAAAGGCATTTTTTCACAGCCAAAATCTTCAACTTTTTAGCAGCTTTAGGCTCAGTTCAATGTGACTGGTACCTCAGGGCAATGGTTTTCACAATGTAGTCCACCAAGTGCTCAAGGTCTGGGGATATCTGTAAGGATAACTTGAAAAGAAAACATTAAAAATTCAAGCTGATTGTCAGTGGGGCTTTAACTCACTATACAGAGATCTGTATCTTCAGTGGAAAAGGTTGAGAGGTTCACAGATCAAAAAAGGTTGAAAACTACAAGCCTATAGAGTAAAATACAAGGAGGTTGAAGTGACTTGATAATTTTAGAGCAAGGTCTAAATATATCACTCTAGCTGCAAATGCGATGAACTCTCCTTTTCCCTCACCGAGCTACACAAACTGCCCCACAGCAAAGGGACGCCTGTAGTCCATATTCCACTAACAATGCCCATAAGGACTTGAGCTGGGGAGCGCTGCCATGGGAACACCTTGTCCTGAGGGGTTACCCCATCCTTCAGCATGCCTTTGGTTTCTCTCTTGCTGCTTTTGTCTAGAAAGAGAAATAGCATAAGAGAAGCTGAAATCACTATTTTCTCTCTTTCAGGAAGAACTGTTGATGCCACCAGCAAGGTCTCAGCGGGCCATTCTCTATAATTGCAATTTTTGTGCTAATTAATATGTCAAGAGGGGAAGCTCATGCCCCCCAAGCCTCACACCCTCAATAAACCGCTGTTTCTGTCTGTTCTTGGAAACAAAATACTTGTAGCCCAGGTGTGCACTATTTCTGTCCAGGTAACATGGTCTCAAGTGTGTATTTCTGTGTATTAAACTATACACAGAGGTAAGGGAAAAAAGTGAATTGGGGAAAAAAATTCCATTGCACCATTAAAATGAAAACTACCTTCCTCTCATTAACAACTCTCATTAAGGCACCCTCTGCCCACTTCATTGCTGTGTTTATCTCCTTCCCCTGACGGCAGGAATGCTGAATCATGACGAGCCATGAGGGCTCAAGCCCAGTCCCAGGCTCTCATCCTGATTTAAGTGACAGGATCGTAGTATCTGGCCCTACAATTCACACATAAATGGCACCAAGAGTAAAGCAGCATCTGGGGACTGGTGTGTAGTTTATAGGGACGGCAGCATCAGGTATGGATTTTAATAAATTCATTAGAAATAGGAAAAGAAACTTTCTCTACCAATAAAAATGGAATATTTTGGAATAATTTAAAGGAAAACCAAGAAGCCTACAAAGAATCAGAATCTACAAATTACACATATAGTTGAAATAAATATCACAGAAGTTGATAGAATGCAAGTCACAGGTATCCCCCTGACAACATTATTGTTCTCTATAATCCAAAAGGGGGGCTTTTTTTGACAAACAGGACTGTGTAGCACAGAGTCTGTGGAGCAAACATTCTGCTGGAATGTTGTTTTGCGTCACTATACTCAATAATAGAACCTTAAATTGCGACAAATATTGAAGTGAATTTTGAGCACATAGGGAAGTGAGTCTGCAGCAAGAACTGTAAGGCATTTCTCTAAGATGAAGCTGTAACAGAGATTTGAAAAATGTTTCCCTTCCTCCCTGCAACTTACCTAGAAATAGTGAAGTATTTTGGTTTTTATTACCTTTTTAAGGCTGTTTTTAGTGCTAATTTTATATATATATAAAAGTCTGATTTCTAAAGCATTTTGCAACCACTCCCCCCGTCTCCTTTTCAATACACCAAGAAAACAGTAGCAACAGGCACTAGAGAACTGTGCTGTGCGGGACTGAGGCACACAGTGATTTGGCACTGTCACCTCCCTGGGTCATCACCTTTCTTCTAGTGACTGGCATATCTGCTCCAACACAGCTCTGCTCATCTCCTTGATGGCCCCTTCCCTCCCTCAGCCCTCCCAAAGGCAAACCCCAGGACTCTGTGCTTTGTCCAACACTCACGTTCCTTGGGAGCGGCACAGCATTTTCATGAGGAGAGGACAAAGAGGTGAGAGAATACGTCAGTCATCACCAGAAATAATGCAGTCCCAGCTGCACTGCTGATGAAGGAAGAATATTATTTATGTGACTTCTGCATAAATACTTTCATTTTCAGCTTACTATTTTGTGAGAGGAATAAAACAAGTGCAGAAGGCTTTGGACATCTCTGACCGTTATATTCACCAAGTTTACTCACTGCTCCAGAGATCCAATTTTCCAGTATTTAACATATTGAAAAAAAACCCTAACACAATTTCTCAAAAACAATGCAACACATAGAAAACAAACATATGCAATATATTATCAACTCACTCAGAAATACACTTCACGCTCTTCATATTGGTATCTCATCTTTATATTTTTAAGCATTCAAGAAAAACTGCAGGAAATTCTCTCGAAATAAAGATCTTTTTTCTTCTGAACCCAAGGTATATATTATCCACCGTGTTTGCTGCTAGTCAAATCAGACAAAGGAGCATTCCCATGACCATGGGAAGTAATAGCAGAGCTTTTCTGAGGGGAATATTTCAGTCAAAAAGAGAGCAAAGGAGAAATGCAGAGAAGAGATCCCTTCCCACATCCTGTATTTTTGCATACCTGTAGACACAAGAGACGAAAAATGCTCTGAGAAACTGGATGCTGCCAACAAAATGACATATACAAAATTTCTCTCCCTCTTCTCTGACTATGCAGCTGTTCTGTCAAAAGGACATTCTGTAGACCAGCAATGGACAGAAAAGCATTTGCCTACTTAAAACCCCTGTTAGGCCTTTCAAATTTTTTTATTATTATTATTATTTATTTATTTGTCATAAAACAGAAATTACTGCAAAACATCTCTCCGCATACATGAGAAGATTTAATTCTTCTGTGGCAGAGCAATCACGTCCATGAGCACCAACTTGCAATGACAATGTCACTTGTTCTGCCTCACCATTGTATTCATTGCCTGCTAGAAGCTTGCTGTGTTTTGTGAAATGGCTTCACCCTAGGCTAACTCTGACTGTACTATGAAATACCTTCAACTTTTTAATCAACGTTATCAAATTAGGAAGCAACTCAGGGAAGAGAAGGAAACACATTGTTATATTTACTGCATGTTTCCCCATGTTGTTTTTGCTTGTCTATGTTATTTTGAGCATTATCTATTTAAAGAAGTCGAATGATATATAGAAGACAGCAGGTAGAGTGATTGACTGAGAGTCAGATGTTAAATTGCCACAGAGCTGTGGAAAGGATAAAAATATTTCTCTACCTCAATTCATTCCATAGAAAAAACCCTCTCAGATCTTGCATCCTTATCATTTTTATGCTAAAAGGTTTCAAAGTGAGAAGAAGGAATAAAGGGTAGTGTTTAAAAATAAAAATACACATTTTCACAGCTTCAGTTTCTTCTTATTTTTCTAAAGAAAAGTATAATATGGAAGTAGAAAAAGCCTGCTTGCTCTCAGTTAGGTTTACTAAATCAGTCATGAAGGCAGCTGATCTAAAATGCATCAGCTGTCACCTGCTCAGTCTCAGTTTGACAGTTCAATACCTCCTCATCTTCTGAGAATGGCAGTGCTGAGACCTGAGTAAACCATGTCTGTATGCAAACTGTCACTGATTTTGTGGCATATCATTAGGCCTGATCTCCCCGGCTGCAGTGACAACAGGGAACATTACAGCCAATCGTCATCAGAGTTAAAATTAATATACGGGTCCCCAAATTCAGCAATAGGCCAGGCAAGCCCCACAAGCAGTGGCCAGCTGATGAACTATGTAATTACAGCAAGATAATCTTACCCCTTCAGAGAATGTAAATGTTTATCATAAATTCAAGGTACGTTTCTACCCATCTATAAGTATATTTTTCCCCTCAGCATTTTTCTAGACCAAATGAGACATATAAATGCCACTATACCCTAGTTAGATTCAGATAGTAAAATGAAACATTATTCAGGACCATGAAAGGACAATCTAAGGCACATTCTCAGGCAGTGACAATCAGGGTCACGCTCACAGTGGTTAAAAAAGTTGCACGTGATCATTTCTGCAGCCCAGGCACACAGCCCAGCACAGCAGCTCATGTCACTTCAGAATGCTTTGTGCATTCTTTGTGCCCCACTGTCCCTGGCACCAGAGCCAGCCTGACCATAGCACAGTGCTTCCAGCAGTGCAGGGGCCCACAGGTGCCCAGGGCAGCCAGCAATATCCCCTTAGGTCCCCACACCTAAACTCTTATGCACATTCAGAGCTGTTTAACACCCAAAAAAAAAGTTCTAAATAAATACAAAAGGGGCTAAAAAAGATCAATATTAATATTCAAACTCCTTCTCATTTTCTGTAATATTACTTACAACATTGACTATGTTTGTGCACTCCATGTTTGACTATGTTTGTGCAAAATATGCACTCCAGCATATTTTGTCTGGTTTGCAGCACCCAAAGAAACTCACATACTCTCTGTGGGACTTTATTCAGGTGGAAACCTCTCGACTTATTTTAAATTGTCAAATCTAAAAGTACTAAAGACCTGATTCTCCACTACTATCAAAGTGCCTATAACCTTTAACCTTTCACTAACATATCAAGGGCCAGACTTGGTGATCTTAGAGGTGTTTGTCAACCAAACCAGGTGTTGCATACAAATAACTTCACTGAACACACTAATTAGAGAGGGTTTGTAGTTAAAGCAATTATGGAAAGCAACATGGCATCAAGACCTTATCAAGCAGCAGAGCTACTAGTCATATTTCTGTTCTAGGAAAACCTGGACTGAGGAGCAGTATCTGTGTTGGCATATCCCAAATACTCAAGAGCCACCAACAAGCTATGACGTATTCAACATGACCATTACACTTAGCTTTAGGATCTAGTGTTAATCATTTATCTTTTCACCACAATCAGAAAATCCATTTGACAGTGTCAAATGTTATACAGCCTTTGCCATTCTTTTTCCAGACATCCATGGTATTGGGAATGTCCAGCCTGAAGGCAGTTTGGTCTCTTATCTTTATAAATATTGGTGGTGCTTCTCTAGCTCTCTACATTGAGGTTTTCATGAAAGAAGTGTGCATCTCATGAAGTTATCCTGGGAAGCAAATAATTTCAAATAAAACACTGCATATTTCTAGACTAAATTTCAAAAAGCTTTCATTGTCTTTATCATGAGGAAAAGCTAAATTTGTATAACAGTTTTCCTTTACACTTGGTATGTGTCTGGTAAAAGTAAAATTTTGCTGTGAAATGCTGCAGTTCTTCCAGTGTACATGAAGGGATTTGAAGTAGCCATGTCAGGGTCCACTACAAGCTTCAAATTAAGGAAGTTTTGCTTACCTTATGGTTCCTTTCTACAGTGGAAGTATTTTGCAAGAAAGTGACATGTTTAAAGTAATATTTAGCCTTTGCATTCCTACAGCCTTTTGAAGGAGAAATTTTGAGCATCACTCAAACTGACTAGTTGTGTGAGTTAATAAAAGTCACAGGTAACAAAGCCTCTTTATGTCACCATGATGAAGAGAACTGTAATAAAGGTCAGATTTTATGAAATTACATCTTTTACATAAGCAGTTTCAGGGTACTTACATCCATCTCTGTGTAAGAACCATATTGCAGAGACCTGACAGAACGCTAAAAAGTGTTATACTCTTCACAGAGCTCTCTGCAGAAGATAAAACATCACAGATTATCTGAGAAAAGTTCTCACTAATATTTTTTTATGTTTTATGTCCAATAGTCTTGCGACTTGTACATAAACAGTTCTTAAAGTCTCTGGCAGAAGCTAAACCTCAGCTAAGCAATCTTTCAGCTAAAAAACCTTACACATTTCTTGACAATGATTCATGTATGAATCCTATTGGCTTAATCAGGTCTATGAAAATGTAATTTAAAAAAAAACCCTCGGGAGTAAATATAGATGTACTTAAAACCTCAAGCCTTATCTGCAAGAAATGAACATATGTTTTAAAGCCCTTCATGATGAAAAGTTAAAGCAAGGACAAAATGTGCATGATCTCGAACATTACCTAAACATTTGAATGCCATGGTTGTATTCAATCCTCTTTGCCAAACACTGTTATTATCTCATGGATAAATAAATGAGGCAGCCTGTAACTCCACTTATACAGCTTTCTCAATTTTGTCTTTGTATGGTGAATTGCAATAGGAAATACATTTCTTTTAAGCTTTGAAATTCTGTAGTGAATTGAATCCAAACAACTTGATCCAAAACAACTCCTACTCATTAGGATGTTCCCACATAATTCATTTGTAGTACCACTTCATACTGCCATTTGGAAACTACGAGGTCACTCCTAACTGAAAAAATATGTCATCTCATGTCATCTCACTGCCATATTTCTCTCCAGTAACCTTCTCCACTGTTCAATCAATAGAGAAAGCAGACTGAGTCCAGCACTTGAGCAGATATTTGAGCTTTTTCAAATCGCCGTTCCCATACGGGTTTGGTCATTTTCCATTGAAGACCACACAAGGAACATGCCACTCCCAGCAGGGGGCACTCCAAGCCCCGCAGATGCTGCTGCTCCTTTGGGAAACAGCTTCGTGATCCCCCCCAGCCCCAACCCCACCCCAGGCCACATCTCATTCTTACTGGATTTCCAGCCACATTACCCCAGGCATGATACTTTCTCCACCACATAGGAGGCTGTGCAAGTGGGGCAGCAAACAAAGAAACGGACTCAAGGCGGTGTTCCTGAAGGAAAAAGAATATTGACGTGCATGTGTCTCAAAAGAGTTGGGTTAAGATATGGCAGGGTAATCTTTTTACTTGGGTTTGATTTGCAATTAAGTAGTCTGGGAAAACACACACTGGTTAGAAGCACATATAGGGAAGTGCCTGTATTTTGGAAATGTTTTTATTCCATTCCTAAGGGAAATAACTGCCAAGGCAATCGCTCCCGGAGCAATACAATATCCATTTCTGGTTGAGTTACTGCCCTTTGGCTGTTAGCTGTTCTTGACTTACGTACCCATACACTGATACACCTTCTCTCTTTCCTTGTTTTTTTCCTCAAACAAGACACATGGTTTTTTCACAGTATAGTAAGGCAATTGATAGAGCCTACAAAGTACTAAACCTACATGTAATAATGACTACAAAAAGAGCCAAATATGCAAGCTTACAATTTCTCTATTAAAGTATCCTTCTCTACATTTGGGAGTGGGAAAGAAGAAAATGTCTGACAAACTACAATAAATCTTATTTTACACCAGCATGAGGAGACTCAGATATGTTTTACATTAATGCCAAAAGGAGTTATTAAAATATTAATGATTTTTTAATAGCTGGCTCACTATAAAGCAAATCAGTGGTCTGTTCAACAGATTGCTTACAGACTCAGTAGTCCTAAATCATTTTAACACTTTTACTGGCCTTGATGAGCACTATTTAGCACACAATACTTCTATATGGTTGCAATTTATATACAGCTGTTAATCTATAATTCTTTTATCTACCTGTATATTTAATAATGTACCATTTTTACAGAATTCAAATGTCTCTCAGGCACAACTAAAATTGTCTTAGTTTTCTCCACTTTTTATCTTTTCTCATTCATACTACTTTGCTAGGTCCCTCTGTGTTTGTTCAGATCTCCTTCAAATGAACAAATACTTTTCTGAAATTAAAATGCTACGGTTTCCCTATCTCCTTCTTATAGATTAGTGAAAACAACAAAGTTAGAACACAACTTCACCTTTTGCTTTCTATAATAAGTACAAGAACTGCAAATGCAACCACTGTATAGAGAAAAAGAGACACTATCCTTTTCACGTTACAAAAAGAGAAAAATTCACGGCTACCTGACTCTTATAAGACCTAAAGTACAGTGTCTTTGTGTCATGGTGCTGTTTTGGATAACTTGTGATGACTGGGCACTGCATAGGTAGCTTTTATTGTTGTGAATATTTACCAGAGCTAAGTAGTTTAGGTCACTGAAGACTGTTCCAAGCATGTCAAAACTTCACTTAATTTTCAGACACAAACAGCTTTGGAAATTATCACACCATCTATAGAATGAAAAGATAATTACATGCTTATGAAATGAAGTTAAATGCACTAGCTTAAAGGTATGTAACAAGGAAATTTTTTTCTTATGCCTCATCTGATTAGAAAGTTACCACTTGCAGCAGCTGTATAATTGTGGCAGATGTCATCTACATGGTGTTCAGACACACAGAAATCCAAAAAGTGTTCAGCTGAATTTTGGGCATATGACAGTTTCTACTGCAAAGCCTGCGTAATATTTTCAGAGCTGCAAGCTCTTCAATAGAAAGAATCCCATACTATACAAAATAGGTGTTCAAGTAGAGTTATCAATATTTGGCATTCACAGTGCAAACGGGTGGGGTGTTCTTTGTTATGAAGGGATATCACATCTCCCAGTTCTTCACAGCAGCTCTTTCTGGAGGGCTGGGAGATGGAGCTGCTATGGGAAAACACTGGCTCAGATAGCACCCCAGACCCTCACAGCCCAGCTATGGCTCCGCTTCTTGGGAGCGGGACCAGTGTCTTCCCTTTTTTTTTAAAATTCAAACCAGATTTATCAAGGTACAGCATTCTACTTATGCTGCTTACATCTCCTTTTTCATATCAATACCATATTTAATCCCTGTATGTTTTACCTGGGATTCCTTAGTAGCCAGCCACTCACTAAACACTTTTCATTTTGCAGATGCTTTAGTGAATTTATTCTGCTTCAGTTCAAAGAGCCTACTCAAAGTTTTAGGAATAATCAGTAAATAAATTGTATGATGTGCATTTACGTACTTAAAAAAGGCAGTTTAAAAATACAGATTAGAAAATATGTTTGGAAGACAGATTTCAGTTCTGTAGGAGAATTTAATACTGCAAAACACTTTAGAGAGGAATAGGCTTTAAGAATAAAAAAAAAAGAAAAGAAAGAAAAAAGGGAATAAAGTACACAATAGCAACATAACATTCTTCAATAGCCTGATGGGTTTTATTTAAAGCAATGCTCTTTTCACTGAGAACTCTACAGGGACATTTTTGACCGCATTGTGAATATCACTGCATGCTCTCAGCTGAATGCAAATGTTTATGTTGTTATTAGTGCCAATAACAAAATTTCACCATAGAACTCTTAACAAATGGATCTATTTCTTTATAATTATGTGCTGTCATTTTCTGTTTTGTGTTTGATTTTTCATAAGAGAAGCAGCAGGGAGTCTATCTGCAGTTTTTTCTCTACAGATTTTGTGAGTCGATCTAGACTTCAACCTTCACAAAACAGTTGTTTGGAATGCCAATTGCCTTGCTCTTCAAATAATTCTTGAACAACTACATATGCAATTTACAGACACGTAGCCAATTGTAAAATTTTGATATGAATTAGACTTTGAAAGCAGCTTATTAAATAATTAATAAATACTAACAAATCCAAAGATGCTCAAGAACTTTGTGATGGAAAACATAACTATTATTATAATTCCTTCTCCAAGCAGGCAAGCACATTATACTTGGAGCCATGGTTCAGGTTGCTGTGTGGGAGTGGACACGATTCCATGGGAGACCCTACCAGCAATGAGTGGAGAAGAGCAACAACTTTGATATTTCTTATCAGCTATCATTCTACTTACACACAGCAGGAGGACACTGGGGTTTTTTCACAAAAAAAAACAGGAAAGCCAAAGAGAACCACTGCCAACCTGTGTGTTTCCAGCCCACGAGGAACAGCACAGCACAACTTTGTTTTGAAAAGCTACTACAATGTCAGAAGTCTTTAAAGCTACAATTAATCCAAAACAATTGCAACACTAGGATCAGTTGCATCTTCGTCCAGATCCATCTTCTCCCAAACTTCATGTAATAAATGAAGACTAAGCCTCCCGTGTTTTTGTTCATCTATCAACATGTCAATGATTATTACAGCGTTACAAAACAAAACAACAGAAAAGCTTAATTTCAAGGAAAATTTATGGTGTGTGAAACACATTTAAACTTGACTAGATGAGAGTAACCAAATAAATCTGATGTTTGCTCAAACAAAAATTTTTGTTAAAAAAACAGGTTTAAAATGTCACTGCTGAAGTGTTGAAGTATAATTACCAGTGTAGGAAGGAATAAACACTGGTTAATAAAATCAGAATCAGATACATTAGCTAGATAAAAAGACTATCATGCAGACTACCCAGCTGTCATTATAATTTAGTTCTCTATAGTGTGACCTTCAATCCTGTCCAAGCTAATTCTACATGCCTGCAATGTCTTAAATGCTCTGCAATTTAAAAGCAATAAGCTTAAAATAACCTGCAGTTTAAGAATAGTGGGCTGGGGGGAAAAGAAAAGCACAGCAAACAATCTAAAAGCTAATATTGAATCAAGCAGGGTCACAGTCCCTTAAAGACAGGAAAACTGCAACAAGTGTCTTTTTTTTTTTTCTTTGCCTGATGTGTCTGATTTATTTTTTGCTGCTTTAATACTAGACTAAAATGAACTATCAGCACGATGATTAACCAGTGCCAAACATAGAGAAGTGTCTGAAACAGGAATATGTGCTCTCACAGCACAGAGTATATCCGCCCCACTGCCACAGTTCAGCATTTCCATGTGGTTTAGCCCACTCTCATATGGAACTTGGTCATTCATGCACCCTGTCTGCACCGTCCCCCTGTTCCAGCAAGAACACAGGCAAAACTATGTGAGTGCCAATATTTTCTGTAATTTCATCTAAGAGAAATATACTCTCCCAAAAGCATCCCAAAAGCAAGACAGGATCAGGGAGATGCCCCAGACAACCCCAGCACCACTGAGACCTTTGCAATGGAGGGTGAGCACCTGGCATGGACCAACTGTGCCATTAGACGCTGTTCTCAGCCACTGCATGAGCTGCCAATAAACTACATGCTGTTAGTAGCAGGGTGCAGTGACAATAAAGTCCAATTTGTACCAGAACTAATATGTGTTATCAGTCATTTATGAATAGTAGTGGTAGTGGTCACAACTATGCTTCCTATGGCACAAAACATATTTAAAGTGGCCTGAGACTTAATGCTTGCTATGAAGAGATCCATCTTTGCAACCAGTGCACCTACATCCAAATTCAGCGACATATTTGCTGCATCCACATCTGTGTTAGTCTTAATCTGCAACCTCACTTTAAGTTCAATAATTTGTCAATTATTTGCCAGAACTGAACAATGTCTCAGTCAGGATCTTGAATCTCTACAAACTAAGCAAAAACAAAATGTCTTTGTGCAGGGACCAAGCCAACATTGCATCATCTTTGCAATCAATTAACCTAGAGAGCTTAACGTTCTGTGGTAGGGGGGTCTTAAATCTAACTGGAAGTGCTGTTGAGCAGGAAATCTCTGAGGGCTAAGGAACAAAGAACAAGACTTCAGCCCACCAGGGTTTTCCTTGCAAGCTCTCTATGCTGCACATTTTGTGAGTTCTCGATAGCATAAAATGAAAGGCAGAAAAGTTGAGTAGTAGAAGTATGTAAGAGAGCTGAGAACCACATTATTTATTTTTCTTCTGTACCATTCAGACACTGATCTGCATCAGGCACACAGTGCAATGGGGAAACACAGAAAAGCTGTGAGTTGTAGGAGGTCCTGTATGGCTTCAGCAGGACTGATACTTATAGGGCTCTAAAAAGAACAGAGTAATTTTAAACATATACAAGTTGTAGAAAACACTCTTCTTGACTGTCTTTCATTGTGTGGACATGAAAGAGTCGGCCTGAACCTTGCTTCATTTTGAAAATTAGTTACTGTTCTTGAGATCTTATAAGAGTTGCTTTAATTCTATATAAGTCTTTCCTGACTGCAGTGAGGTTGAATAGGGAGGTGTAAGAGATGTTCCATTTAGAACACTGTCATTTTGAAAGAAAAAATTCAAATATTTTAAGGCTGAATTACTTGCAATTACTTATTAGACTGTCAGTGAGCTTTGAAGGGTGATGATCCATAAACTAAAACTTTAAGGTCTTAGTATATGATAATGGATCCAAGTGTACAATAAGGTACTGTGGAGCAGACAACTACACATTTATAATGGACAGTAGTGGGGATTATGCTCTATGATATGGACTATTATGCCTATTCTGAAATTCATATAACAGATTTTAACAAAGAACACAACGGGTTCATGCTCCATTCAGCTTCCACAAAGGAGCAAGACAACACAGTGGGCATGTGACACCACCATCACCCTCACAGCAGTCCTCCTTTTTCCAGCACCCACAACAGCCCTTTCAGAGGTTGTGAATGCAAGCAGACATGAACAAAAGGCAGCAGTGCCCAAGATCATTGCTCCCAAACCTTCCTGAGTAGTTAAATGATGATGCATCACATAACATTCTCCACTCAAATATAACCCTGCTTAGAGAAGCATCCTGTGAATCATAAAATTGACAAATTTCAAAAAAAACCCACATTCCTCAAAACTTCTGTATTTGGAAACACCAGAGGTAAATTTGCCAAATCTCCATTTCAGGAGGTCACAACATTTAATAAAGCTTGTCTTACCTTTCCTTCCGTAATGTAGTAATAAAGCAATGCAATGTTTCGAACACTTGAAATAATACTCCAACCTCACCGCAGAACTGACCTCAGCGTTTAAGACTGATTTAAGCCCCACTTTATTGCTTCTCTAAAAGGGGAAAAATAGACAAATTTAAGAAAATCTAGGCATTTTGTATTAACATCTGTCATTCATTGAAATTACCTTCCTGTATTTATCCAATTTGCTTCCTGTGAACTCAAGAAAACAGGAAATTCATAGAAAAGATCAAACATACAGCAATACAGGCTTTTTTTTCCCTTCAACTATAGAAAAATAGTCACATAGTGAAGGACAAAAAAAAAAACTTATTATCTTATTGATGAAAAATGCCCATACTAAACAAGGTTAGCTGATAGGACAAACTCAAACAAGTAAATGGTATAAGACAGTTGTTGCACGTGTTTCATGCACATAATATATTCATTAGCGAGAAGGTAAAGACAGCCTGATTTTAAAACCTGAATTATTTTGCATCTCTGTTTGTAAAGAAAGGATCAACAGCAGTTTTCTACCATCTTAGAATTAATCATACTGCTATATAAACCCCTATATTTTAAGAACTCCAAAAGTGTGATTTCAGAAAAGTTAAATAATGTATAAAATTGAAAAATGTCATTCTTTTAATATCCCTTCTTGTGAAAAAAAAATTGCAATTACAACTATGATAAGCAATTGTAGCCTTCTTTTAAAGCATTATAGAAGTTGTCATTGTTTAGTTAAGCAATTCAGATTCAAAAAACGTGACCTACCATATCCTGAGGGAGAAACCTATCATAGCAGTAAGCAATACATCTCTACACAGTTGTAATTCAGAGGCACTCAGGCAAAAACTGTCAAAACATTACTAAAGTCAACAAGGATGTATGGTTCATTAGTCTAGGAACTGATGTGTTAAGGACCTCTTTGTGATCAGCCTGATAATGTAAATCAAGTTACAACTTTATGTAAACCTACTAGAACTCTATTATTAAATTTCAGATCATGCCTTCAACAAAGGCACTCATAATTGCAGACATTCATCACAAGGCCATAACTAGCCCCCTATCATGCCAACTTAATCAATAATCAATTCATAAAATATCATTACTTTAACAGAAAATCTGTAGCTGTTTTTCTTGCATTGACTTTGAGCACCAAACTGCAGCATAATATCAGTAAGCCAGCCTTTGCTCATTAACACAGAATTAGACCGTAAACGGTTCAATATTTACAAGCAGTGACACACACAGAAGAGAGTGATCTGCAGCAGTAAATCTATCTGACCCCTTCCCCGTGCTGCTGGAAGCCTGTCCAAGCATGTTTGGTGCTCACAGTGGTGTGCACCCGACAGTACCAGAGCACACTACCTGGCATGAAGTTTCTTCCATCCCCCCAGCTTTCATCCCTAAGAGTGATATCTAAAATATGGGGCCACTCCGCACATATTACCAGTCTACAGCCCATCCTGTTGTTCAAACAGGACAAAGATTGGTGCAATTAGATTGAAGAGAAGATGAGAGATTGCAGAGTTGGACTTGCAGTCAATGTCTCCATATTTCATTCAATGCAACAGCTCACTGCAAAATAGATCGGGTTCAACTCTGACGGCATTGTTTGCATCCAGTGTGATTCTTGGGGCTGTTCTGTGCAGGGCCCGTAGCTGGACTTTGATGATCCCTGTTGATTCCCTCCAACTCAGGATATCCTACGATTCTGTGATCTCAAGAGTTAAAGACTTTCCTGTAGAGACAATCTTTCTCTTTCCATGATATTATATACTGATACCTGTTTTTACAACATGATCTTTCTATCTAGAGAAAAGAAAAATAAATTGGAGATAACAGTGCTGAAGGACTATAAATGATCAGTGCTACCAAACATGAACAGATAGTTCATAAGACACTCTAGATCCCCAGGATAAAGCTGCAAGTGTCCTATAGTTAACTGCTTGATTATCATTTGGCATTTTTTTAAATGAATATCAAGAATCAGTCTAATAATATTGCATTCCATATTTTGGGCATAGAGAACCATAATTTCAAAATTTGGTTTATCAAATTTGCACACTCTAGTGAAAATAGTCATTGATGCCATTCTGCAGTCTTGAGATGATAAAAAGGAGGTGCTAAGTGTCGAGCCAGTAAAAATTTGCCCAATTCATGTCCTTCTCATGGTGCACTTTATTAATCACAAGTTTCTGGTTTAATACAGCTTTTTATTCACTTATGAAAATTACTGCATGCAATGTGAAGATATGAAGAAAGGTTAATCTGAAAATATGTTTACCTTTCAAAGGATTTTTCCCAAGTAATTTATACTGAAGTACTGCATAAAGTCACAGTAAATTCAGCTATTTTACATATGTGTGAATTCAAGTCATCATTAATCTAAATATTTATTTCTAAAAGTACCAGAACAAATATTTTGCAAGAACTGCCATTCCATATTACTCTGTAACTTAATACTCCTTATCATAAACCCAAATTCTGCAGAATAGAGTGTGCCTAATGACACCATGCATGGCAGGCATGTGCTAGTTCTGCTGCAGGACTGCAGTTTCCTCCCCTTTCCTTGAAATACACAGAGCTTCTGGAAGCCTTTTGTCAACAAATTCAGAATCTGACAAACCCGACAAACCCACAGGTTTAAATACCTGATTTCACCAGTGCTGAACCATGGAGAGATGAAGAACCTGAGCTCCCTTTGTGGGCTGGTGGCTGATGAGCTCTGTGGGCAGGGGGAAGGGGGCAGAGCAGGGACACCCTGCACACAAGCAATTAAGAACTGGCAGCACAATCCAACCTTTCAGAACAAAAAACTTGCTCCAGGACACACACTTGTCAGACTACAACTCTAAAGGTCTATCAGTGCATCAACATGACATGTACCAAATTCCAAAAGGCTTATTTCTACCCCATGTAATGTCAAACTATCCATAAATAAATAAAACCAAAAAACTCCCACTACAAGACAAGAAAAGCAAAAATTATCTTTCTACTCAATAAAAAAAATAGTGCAATAACAAAATACTGCACTTAGGACCACCATAATCTGAAAAGCTCAGGGGCCAATGTTGCTTTTCCAGGTGCAAGGTCCATTAGCTGCAGCTCAGATGCTGCTGATATCTGAGAGCTTGTCAGATAGTCCCAAAAATGCCCTGGGAACAAATTGAATATTGTCTGGAATGTCTCATTTTGCTGAGGGATGAAACTGTCTCCCTCTAACAGCACCACTTCACAGTAGTACTGCACAAATTGCAGAAAGGGTGTTTCCCTGCAGGCCATGATCAGAAATCACTGATGCAGAACTTCCAGAAGACTCTGGAGAAGGCAAGTGTGTAAAACACCTGCTTTCTCTGAAGGGTTTCCTTCTATTAACAGCACTTGCATTTCTGTCTGTTTCGAGCAAATTAATTACTATTCCTGATCGGCATTAATGCCAGCACTTGTCTACTTTCAGAGACGCTATTTTGAATGTCAGTTACTCTGGAAAATAGAGACATGCACACACAGAACATGAAACTACTTGGGATTTGTTTTGAGAGGTATCATCATTTCAGAAGACAACCAAAAATAGCTTGACTTCTTTAAAGTTGTGTTTAAAGCCTGTGTACTCACATTGCTCTTTGATGTCAATCTTTAGAAGTAGTGCACAAGTAAATACTAAGTACAACAATAAAAGAGTTCATGTCATGCCTAAACCTTTTCCATGACACAGTAACAAGGCTACAATGATACAGACTCAAGCAAAATGCATCCCTGAACTGAATCACAGCAGTACAAGGAAGGTATTATTTAATGACACAGCTCCAAAACACCAAAATATATTTATTTATGAGAATTTCCATATCCTCCAGTGGATTAAAGTTTTTAATCCTGAAAATTCTTGAGGAAATCTCTTACAACGTGCAGCTACAAGATTTTTTTATCAGATTTCATTTTAAGCTCAGGGTTAAAATGAAATGAGATTTCAAAGCAAAACAGCTGCATTTTCTTCTCTCTCTCAAAATCAGATGACACAATGAATGGTGAAAGGAAGCTTGTCTTGGTTTCCCCAGAAGATGTGTGATTTCTTGCATGCACTTCTGTTTTTCAAAGATAATCAATACCACAGTTGCGGTGATGCAGTGTAATGGCTGAATTTTATTTGTTTACTGATTTTTGGGGCAAAAAATTCACATGGATCAAACTTTAACTTTTCACATCAATACTGGTAGATAAACACTAAAGGAGTTCATATTATATTATTAAACAGGTCACATTGCAAGCTGTCTTAATAATTAAACAACATCACTTTCTTGATGGAAAGAATTCTTAGCTGAAATTTAAATGTAGGTACTCCAAACAGAAATATGCGTGAGTAAACATTTGCTGTAATTAACTGAAGACCACAAAATCACCACTAAAGATTTTCTTTTAATATCATTTTCTTCTGCAGCTTAGATAAAATCTGCAAATTTTCTCATTAATCAAAGCAGAATACTGAATAAATGAAATCCTAACAATCAGCAATGCATAACTATAGGTTATGTACTATAAACTATAGGTTTCCACTTTTTTACCAAGGTCTATTCTCCTCTTTCTGCCTTCCCCCTCAGAGACCAATACTTTTACGAGAAGATGATCATTGTTTTTTATAAGACTCCATTTGAAACTAGATGGAATTTTTGGCTCAAAATCCCTTTCACAGTTCTTATGAGTTCCTGCTAATTTCATTATTTACATTATCTTTTGCACAAACCTCAATATAGTGAATATATATATACAGCAATTAAAATTACTAAAAGATATCTCAAAGCCTATGAATCTTAAGGCAAGTTAAAAAAATGAAATAAATATTTTGTGTCCCAATACATCAGTTGGAATACTGGCATTGAGAGAGACCTTACTTAAGTCTCTCCTATGTCTACCTTCCCTCGGTTGGCACTTTCATTTCCAGCCATCACAGTGCCTTGTTTGTCTGATAGCTCAAATAATCACCAGGCAAAAGTGTTTGTGGGAAACTGAGTGACAGCGTCTAAGCCCTGGGTGAATGCGGCAATCACTCACCTATTTATAGGAAGGGGCCCTTGACGAGCCTCACTTACTCTTTCCATGCTTATATAGGAACCAGTCCCACAGCAAGCAGGAGTAGAAGGATCATTCTTAGTCAGTCAGCTCTCAGATGCCCTGGTTTTACTAGCACAGGAACCCCTCCCAGCTTAGGAAAGCAGAAATTCAGACTTCAAAAGAACATTCATTTTCAAAACTGAGAAATATCTTGGTCTGTGTATAAGGCAAGCTGAGGCAAAAGGCTACTTAAAGTGCCAAACAGGTGCCCAAGTCCTGTGAAGAATGAAGGTTTATGTCTTTACTACAGGATTAATATATGCTATTTCCACTTGATGGATACAGCTAAATATAGCATAGTTGCAATGATCATTCACACAGTGAAATAGAACTTGAACTGGACAAAAGGAGCTGTGAATTTTAAGTCTCTTTTCAAGAACTTATTTAGCATCAGAGATTTTTATATGCAACCATGGACATAGAACAAAAAGATGCTTTTTCCAGGCTGTAGACCAGGCTGAGGCTCCCCAGAGCCCTGGCATGTGGCCGGCCAGCGGGGAGACTGCATTAAGAAAATGCGAGGAAGAGTTGCACGTGTTCGCACGAAGTTGTTGTGAGGTTTTAAATCAAACTTGGTTTGACAGGGAAAAGGTCAGAACACCACTTCTCACCTGCCTCTCACCAACACTTCCAATACCAACAGAGAACTAGTTCACAGTTCTGGAAAGAGTGACCAGGAGCACTTGCCCTGCTGCTGAGCCGTAGGGTTAATGGCTTTTGCCCCGGGTGCAGTAACGCCCCCTGCCACATCAGGCCAGAGGATGCCTGCAGAGCCCAGCGGTTTAACTGCCACATCAGGCCAGAGGATGCCCATGGAGCCCAGCAGTTTAACTTCCACATTAATACAGAACAACAAAGAATACCTAAGTCTTGCTACAGGTAAAGAGGAAAGTACACCTCAGATGTAACACCAAGAAATTTTGATTACAATAGTTGGAATCTTAATAGCGTAGTCAAAGAGTTCAGTCCAGTTTAGCAGTTACAGAAAAAGTACATGTTATTATATAATAATATATTATTAAATAAAAAAGCGTATTACACAATTAAAGCTGTTATAGGCACACTTCCTAGTGTCCACTCCTTTCTCTGACATCATCCTTACCCTTCTACTACCCTTTGGGCCCAGAACACCAACAGCTCCCACCTGGCAGGTGGAAAGGAGTCAATGCCACCTATACCTCAATTCCTTCACTGCAAGGAGCACAGTGTTGACAGAGATTTCTCCAGGACATGTTTAAGGCCATTTTTCCATGTTTTCAAATACTCTTTTAAACCTCTTTAAAACCTTCTCTATGGGGCATCCTGTGTCCTCACCTCCGAGGCATGGTTGTTCCACCAGGCTGTTTCTCTACACTACACCATTTTGCTAGAATGACTAATATTTTTTTCTATGCAGAGTTACTATTTGTCACTACTATCTTTCTGAAAACACTGTTGGTGTATGATACCAACACTAGAAAAATTTAGGCTAGTAGAGAAGTTGCTCTTACAGCAAATTCAAGCATAAAAAAGGCTCAAGATGGGTCACAACAAGCTGAGTCAAAGCATTGTTCAAAGACAATAGGGTACCTTTATGAACTACTTCAAAGAGACACTTAGTTTGTCATTTGCAAAATTTAAAAAAAAAAAAACAAACAAAAAAAACCCACAAAAACCCCACCAAAACCAGCCAAAATAATAAATTACTTAGTACTGAAAAATTACTTTTAATATCCTAGTTTCCTGAAATTATTGAGATTTCAGAATTTTTGTCTTGATAGCAGTATTTCTAAAAATCAATTACAGATAGAGAAATACATATATAGTGAAGCTAGATACACTTCATAGTTTCAGATGCATTTATTCATTTAACCTGCTTCATCATAGAAAAAGAAAAGAGCAAAAATAAAGGAATGCATCTGTAACTAACCTAAGAAGGGGCTGTTAGAATTGTGTGTGCAATTTTCAAGCCACTTGTTGCTTTTTACTAACGTGCTTACTAGTTAGGGCTGTACTGCAGTATATGAAAGGGTAATGAGCTATTCAGGGTCTATTCTGACTGAGCTATTTGTGTCTAGTTAATGCATTTCAAAGGTAATTGACAAATTAATATCTCAAACTTTTCCCATTAACAGCATTAAATAAGGAAATTGCTGTTCCAGAATTGTAACCTTATTATTTATTATACCAAACTCCTCTTGTAACATATTAGTTGGTGTAAGTTTTCTTCCAATAAATCAAAGTGAAAGAAAGAAAACAAACTTCTTCCTTCTATTTATGATCTTCCATTTCTCTCTATTTCTTAAGCTAGATAGTGAAAACTAATAAAATTAATTCCACTGTTTACATTCAGGTTCTCAACATTGCAGTGTCCAGTTTATTAATTGTAAAAGTTAAGTATCTAGTTAAAAAAAGTCTGAAGCATTACAAAACGAAATGACAATGTGGAAACCCTTGCGTTTGCATTGCTGATTTCAAGAACGTCTTCCTGTATTAAAAGGCCATGTTTTAAACAATCTTTTTTAACTAAACTTTTTCCACAAAACAAGAAAAACAATAGCCTCTAGACCACTCAAATACCACTATGGCACCCTGACTATCACCCTGTTACATGTCATGACACAGATAACCAAGAACAGGTCAGCTTTTGCTTCATTTCTAATACCTGAGTGTCTCAATAACAAACAGCAAGCAAAGATCAGGTCCCTTCTCTGACTCAAATACCTGCTTCTATCAAGGATCACAGATTAAATTTTTGGCTATTTCTTTTGGACACACATTTGCACATGGCTATTTCTGCTGATCAGCTACCCAGCTCAAAGGGTGGCAATATGAGGGGTTTGGCATCCCTTTACATATTGGGCATTTCTAAACTTCATAGGATTCAAGGCTTCTTACTTTCAGGGCACAACAAAATTAGAAGACTGGCATCTTAGCAGAGCACTACAAACAATCCTATCGGTATTTGTATGCTGCAAAGCTTGGGGTATTTGGAATACTTTTAAGATTCATTCATATTTTGTAGTACTGATATGAAGCAAATCCCAGCCTGTGCTTCTAGTGGAGAAATTAACTTTAGGTTTCCCCCGAGCTGACAACAAAGTACATTTCACAATACTGTGAAATGTACTAGTCCTGACTACTACTAGTCCTGGCTACTACTTCAGAGCCATGAACTTCAACATTTGATGATAACACTTACACCTTTAGCTATTTACTGGCAATAACTAACTAAAAAGCGTAGATAATCCACAACTCAGTCGAATTCCTCTGAGCATGCTGCTATCACTTTGGAAACAACTGTAATTAAACAACAAACCCAAACTAATTGCATTCATCACCTACAGTAAGTTGATTTATATAATGTATAATGTGAATAATTTCATATAGAAGAAAAAATAACCTACAGCCCACCAAAGTTCAACTGTGAATTGATTTTAAATTAAAGATGTGAATTACAATGCCATGCAGCTAAATTAAAAAGGCTGATTTCAAAGGAGTTGATATCCTCTACAGAAATATGTCACATACACAAAAACATTTGTTAGATGAAAGGTAAAAAATGTTATGGGACATGTACTTTTACTCATGCTCTTCAGGTAAAAGGAGAAGAGAGTAGCATTTAAGAACCTAAGAGCATATTTCTTTTACCTACTATGAAAGAAATTCACAGAAGGTCAAAAGTACCACTTGCATTTCTGATTGTTGTTGATAAGAAAGTTTTAGCCTGCTGTGCGACAGTGCACAACAATCGGAAGAGTCCCGTGCCTTTGATAAGTGAACTTTCTTATTAATAAAATATAGTTCCTTAACCTGGAAATGCTCATCTTCCAATCCTACAGATCAGGAAATGTAATATGACAGAGCTACTGAAGTAATTCCTACGAATTCCAAGTCAAGCATACGGAGATAGGAATGCAAACGCACACTCACGTCTGTGGATAAAACACACAGAAAACACTTTGTCACTGTGATCCCTATATTCTTTGTCCTAAGAAGGAGCTGTGTGCTCTGTTAGGTGTGTCAGCTCAATAAGCAAAACTGTTGTTTATACCTCATTCCCAAAGTACTGAAACATCTTTTTGTGGCACCAGACAAACAAACTGGAATAGCAGACACAAACGTGTTTAAGCAAGCCCAATAAGCAGCATAATTTCAAACTTCCCCTGTGCCACAGATGTTGCTTTGTTAAGTGATAGTAGAGTATGTCTGCTTCAAAATGCTTGAACCAGCACAAGTGCCACTTCATTCCTATGTGATGTTTTCATTTGGCTGGACAGGTGCTCTTGCAGCAGAATATCCAAAAAAAGAACATCTAAAATATGTATTCACCAACATCTGTCTTGCTTTGACTTAAAGAAGTTACTCAAGTATGCATTTAAGTATGAGCAAAAAGTTTTCCACTCACTTTGACCTTCTAAAGAAGCTTCATGAGGCCATATGCCAAAAATCACTTTTATACAAAAGTAACCTTGACTACACACAATGTGGGCATCAGCTCTTGAGTTGAGAGGGGGGGCACGGAAAAAACAAAACTCATAACAAAAAGAGACCTCTCAAGCATCACTAAAAATGTAGATCTTAAAGCAATATATTTTTCAACTGACACATTTTGCAAGCTATTTAAAAAGGAGGCATCACAAATGTGTTGAATATATTCCTTTTTCAATTATAGATATATAAACAGAAAGCTCGCATTTTATTTCTAGGCTATGTCAGAAATACCAATTGCTTCATTTGAGAAAATTAATTTGAATTTGGGTTATGGAAATTTTTGTGTTTGTTTTCTTTCCTGTCTATCTACAGCTTGTGTAGCAGTGTTTCACATGTGATGTAAAAGGTACTACTGGTGCAGTAGCAGTAGCTTGCTTACTTATCTGTCAAATTTTTCTGTCATGTATAACAATATCCAGCCAAAAATTTTTTACAAATAACACACAAAAATATTCCATCATCAATAAGATGAAGAAAAAGATCTGCATTGAGAAACACAAAACTGCACTCAGAAAACATGGAAGAAAAATGCTGAAAGGCTGTTTGAAACTGAAGAGGAAGTTATTACCATAGATGGCTGCATACTGAAATTGCACACTCTTTTCGTAATTGGAAACTTGGGATTACAAAAGTTGGATTTGCTTTACACTTAAAGAGTGTATTAGTATCATAACGAATCTTATATACAGTATGCATTTCTCCATTCTACTGTGTATATCTGCATAGTGTGTCGGACCCACAGAAACACAGGCTTAAAGAAATGCACAGCCTAGCCCTATTTTGTATCTTCAGTCTGGCAGGATCAAAGCAGTTGATGGCATAGTAACATCTTTACATGACTGGTAATGCCAAGTCAATTAAACAAAAATCTAGAATCCCCTACAAGTCGCAAGTATTTTTTTCTCCAGAGTAAATTTCTCTCTCTCTGTCAAGTGAAACGAAAGAGTATTTATCAACATACATGGTTCCTTTGGAGTTTTGTTCAGTTGTTTTATTAAGGCAAGTACTGGAAAATGGAATGCAGAGCCATTATTTTCTAACATAGGATGAATTTTGATATTGCCATTTATTTGTAAACCTAATATTGACATGAAAAAGAGATGTGTTGTATCTGAGTATCAATGTGAGGCAACTGTTGAGGTAAAGTGTTAAAACAAAAAAGGGATTTTACTGTGAAATTCCCAGTGGAAATATAATTAGTCCCACAATTTACTTAAAGTTCTGCAAAAATACGACATCATCATACCACAAACACAACGGAAGCAGCATCATATGGCAGAAAAAGAATTAAAGTCATGCCAAACTGATAATACTAAATTTAAGTTACAAAAAAAAAAAAAAATTATTCAGCTATAATAGTCCTTCTCAATCCATTAATGTGATATTCAGGAAGTTTTTAGTGGTAGGATATTGTAATGCAGAATGGAAAAACTAAACTGCTAATGCTACCAACCACTGAATAAAGAAATGCACTCACAGGATGCTTGCTGGAAGATAGAGTTTTGTTTCTATTATTTGAATATTCATCTTACTTTACAGTGAAAAATGAAGGTTAACATATCTGTGTACTTGCTACATTTTTAGCAGCAAAAATTAAGACTTTTCTCAGAGTGCAACACTAAAATTCTGCATAAGAGTTAGGAAAGAGATGTAAAAATATCCAGAGTTAAAACGCTTTCCCCTCTATAGAGGAGATATCAACATTCCATCAGCCTAGACTGGATACAACTCAGAATTACATGAAATAGGGATTAGATGAAATAGGGATTACATAATTTATTTAATGAAGGTAAAAGCTACTGGTCTTGTTTAATATTCTTAATTATTTTGGAGCAATTGAAACAATTCTGGTTGAAATTTGAAAATAATTTTGTATCGAAGAGTGATTACAGAAATAAAGATGTGTAGGGAAAACTGATTTCTGTCTAAAACAACAGAAATAAGGAATAAAACAAAAACTGAGAAATTCAAAATGTGGATAGACAATAACAAGAGGTATTCAATGAGGAAACACATGAGGTAGAAGACCTAATGAAAACCAAGCATACTACATGAAAAAAATATAAAAGTGATTTTAGTGAAAGATGTTAAGAAGCAAGAATGGATAGAAAACAGATGTTCACAATGAAATAGGACACTAACAAAGGTCTGCATAAAATTATCTGTAATTTTTTCAAATCACAGAATTACGCATATCTGAAAATAGGCTGTTAAAGTCTACATATCTGAAAACAACCTAAAAAAGCCAGGAAGTATTTGCTTTGTTGCACTGGTAACTTGGATAATTTAAAATTAGATTAGGCAGAGCACTAGAATCTGTACATTATTGTAAAACCCTATTTTGGAAGAAGAATCAAAAAATCTAAGCAGTCTTTATCCCTTACTAAATTTTAAATAAATTATTTAAACAATACTATCAATACTACAAGAAAAAAAAAGCTACCTAAACAAGTACTTCCTTTTACATAATCAGTTCTTTTAAATTTACCTTCTAAAAAAAAAATTAGCAAGTATTGGTATACAATATATACATTAATTTTTAATACTGCTGTAGATGTTTGAATATATAAGGAGAACATTTTTATTCATGACTACAACAATAAACTGATTTCTTTCAGACCAATCCTTGAACATCTCATCCTGTTACTTGATCCCTCAATCTCCAATTTGAATAAAAATAGATATTACATAAAAGGCTTTCTCATTAAAATGCTTTTCCGACATGCTCATATGCATTATCATCAATTCCTTGAGCCACTGCGTTATCACAGGAAAGAAAGTCAATGGCTTTTGTAATACCAACAAGGTAATATTTGTTGTTGGTTTCACTTTCATGGCTCATTTTACCCATTTTTGTTATCAGGGATAACAAAATGCTTTTGGGATCAGTGTATTTTGGTGAGACTTGTTCATGTCCACAATTAGGTTTGTTATGAGTAGGGCATCTCCAGGCTAGACTTTTTGACACCAGTCAGAAAATTCCCTTTCTGTCTTATATGGCTCACCCTCTCAAAGCACATGGAATTTGCAGGTATTTATATAATAGATACACACCTTAATACAAAATTTCCATAGTTGAATCACCACTTATCATGCTGTTTGCCCCAAGACCTTAAAATTTCCAAAAGAATAGCCTCAAAACACTGCAAGTAATCCCATAGGATCATAGAAACCATTAGATTCAAAAAGACCTCTATCATCAAGTCCAGCCATTAATCTAAGACTGCTAATTCCACCACTAAACTATGTCCTTAAACACAGATATTTCATTTTTCTCACTGTTTTCCGAAAAAGATATTTTTAAAAATTTTTTAATGGAAGCCACCTAGTCTTCTATTTACTCCAGTGCCCATATGAGGCACTTGATATTTTCACACACACTATGCTACACAGTTTCTCTGTCTCTTCCTTGTAATAGTCATTTATGAGTAAGAACAAACAATTCCTATAGCAATCTTAACCCAGTAAACATTTTAAATTGAAAACTCATACTCTTAGGATTATAATGTGATAGGCCATTTCTCTGAACAACAAATATAAGTTCTCCTCTGAAGTAAATCAGTCTTGTACTATAAACTTAAAGGCCTCATCCTAGATTTTTTGTAAAGTGTTGATAGCAATGGGATCAGTGGATGCTATTAAAAACAGGAGCCTCCCTCCTGTGCTTTTTCCTCTCCAGGACAGATGCTTTTTGGAAACGCTTGGATAGCAGAATTTGAACCCACTTATCCCTCTCCTGAAAGCTGTTGTGCAAGGAAGGGTCAAGTCTTCATTTTGCTTGACTGACATTCAGACTCTCTAGAAGTCTTCTGACTACATCAATATTTCAATCAGCACCTGGGCATGAGCCATTTGATAATTTGGTGGTGAGCAGCATACCACCCCTTTGTTCTCCTAATGGCGATTGAACTCGTATTAGGAATGCTTTTGCTACCTGGAAATGGAAAAGGTCTTGGGGAATATGGACTTTACAAGAGAAAGGACTTTTAAAGGCCTCATATAAAGGCATAATAAATGAGACGTGTTAGATATTATCTATAATGCACCACCATATATAGTGTGCCAATACCCTCTAGTGGATACAATTGCCTGTGTTTATGTCACCTTGCACTAGCTAGCATACCAAGTCCTAGAGACCTATAAGCCTTCTTATAAAAGATTCTCCTGGCTCACGTGGCAAATTAGGACAGTTTTAGAGCAAAAGTCTCCTTTATTGATGTTCTGCACTCTACTGAGCATGAAGGTTTAGTTAACACGGTCCCTACAACAGCTTCTCCGTCTCCCAAAATACGTACCTTGATTAAAATATTGGTAGAGTTTTACGAAGCGCTGCGTGCATTCATATGGGGTAATAAATAGATATAACTGAAGGCAGCTTGACACTTGTGTATTTATTCCTTTCTGTTTACCAGTCTAACGATATCTTCTGTTACCATAAAACGATTTATACAACTTTGTCAAGCTCAGAACGTGTTGAAGAGGAGTTCGCACGAGCCAGACAGGGGGTGAGACAGAAGCTTCCATTATCGGCAGAAAGGCAGAGTTAAAATTGATTGCCATACATAGAGAGCTTTCTGAATTGGTAATGTTTTTTTCATCTGCAAGACAAAGTCCTTGTGAATAAATGGATATCCCTACAGCTTATCTGTAATCATTTACTATCAAACAGCAGTGATGAAAACAACCCCATCTTACTGGCTTGCAAGTGAGTACTTACTTGTCAGCTAATGTTGTAAAGTAAAGATTCTACATAGCATTTCCTGGAACTGTTGTCTACATTTCTAAATTTAGCAAGTGTTTCTGCATAAAGGAAACAGACTGTGCTCAGCTTAAGGAATTTATGGTTTTCAGCCCGAAATTCAAGTTCAAGGCATTAGAAGGGCAACTAGACTGCATGCATGTTAATGACAAAAAGGAATGATCTTTGGTATGCAGAGTGTTCCAACAAACTTAAAAATTAATTCTATGCTAAAAAAAAGTCATTTGCAAGTTATTTATTTGTATGAAAACAGTACTGGAATAAAGGGTGGTGTACTACATTACTAGAATGAATGGTGCTGTTGTATTTGATGTTTTGCAAAGGCATGATTAAAAAAGCAGCCATGCTCACAAATAACACACATCTGAGTGACATCCAAACCTCCACTAGCATTTTCTAGCAAAATGCATATATGAAAATGTTCTCTGTTACACTAATAGGTCTTCATAAAACACCTCTATTTCTTAAGGAAATAGATCTTATGCTTACATCTTATAAAACCACTGTTGCACGCAGTGCTGCAAGCCATTATTTATATTGCATCAGCTTTTCTGCAGCAACTAAAACCCAGAAGCCTTTTCCTGATTACTTTATAGTCTAACCGGGCCGAGTTCAGATAAAGATTGGGTTATCATGGTGTGGGGAGGGAATTACAGCATTGAATGGTAAAATTAAATACAATAGTGTATACTCTAGATATTGATAGACTTAAGCAAATAAATCGCAATTTGGAAGTGTACGTGTCATTCCTCTACAAGGGGCTAACTCACTCCACAGAAAAACAAGGACTATTCTCAGAGTAAAAGTCAAGCCAAAGAGAATCTGAGTAGGTCCTGGAGGGAGAGCCAAGGAAAAAGAATAAGCTAAGGTCTTGTCTTGTGCTGTGCTTCAGAACAGGTGTGCTTTAGCACTTTTGACAGAATTTCTTAATAAGCAATTTTTTACCCTTTAATCACCATCACACTGAAATAGATGGGGAGTCTGCAAAAAGTTCTAATTAATCACTCTGAATAAGGCAAAATTAAAACTACTTACAATTTTAAAAGTTATATTACCCCTAATTGGGGTTTTATTTTCTTGATTGTAATTGTTTCCCCTTTAGATATGTGGCCAGAACTAAAGTAAGAGAGAGTATAAATAAAGCAGCAGCAAACAAACTTTCAGGACAAACAGCTGTCTGTACCACAACACAAAACAAAAATTGGAGGTTTAACAGAACTGAACACAATCAATGCTGGGATTTAATCTGGTGTTCCAATGATCAAAATGAATTGGTTTTAAAATTACGCTTAATTAAAGGGCCAAATTCCCAAAAGAATGTTTTCATTTTATCTCCTTGGAGAGAAGCAGTGTTCAGATCTACCCTCCGTAGGATTAATCTGTCAAACAAATAGCAGAATGACATTTAAGTAGCCTTCACAACATGAGAGAAAGGTAAGGACATAGATGAAGAGGGATGAAATAGCATGGGATATTTAATTCATCTATTGCAGTTAAACAGCACTGTTCTGTTTTAGTGCTTGTTTCTCTAACAATTCAGCAGTCTCAATTTTCAGTGTGCAGGTATTTAAATTTCAGCTAAGTGTTTATCATACATATAGTAGAATGAAGAAAAACATTTCTATGAGATTACTTTTCTCTGCTAAAAGAGTGTATTAATAACAATATATTAGGATCTACTGTAAATCATGAGGAAGGATCCTATGTGATTTAAAACCAGGTCAGTCTCTGTACATCTATTACAAGCAGACCATAGATGACTATTTTTCACGCAAGTTTTCTTGCCAGAAATTTCTCTTTGCAAGTAGAGAAATAAACTCATTGCACACATGTTTAATTGGGCACTCGTAAACACAGAAGAGAAATTGGCACACCTCCATTGCAGGAGAAAGAATAGAAGCATTACTAAGTACTAAGCTATTCCTCTTCTAGGTGGCCACTTCAAGTGAGACCCAAGAACAAGAGCTGCTATCTTGGCCTGATAGCTGCTTCATGGCCCATTTTTAGCCCCTACTCTTTTTTTACCGAAACAGATAACAGAGAAGCAGTAATACCAGCTTTACTTGACAGTATCTGAATCAGACTTTCACTGGAAATTAAAGGAGGCTGAACTCCTTAGAGTTTCTCCCTACACTGCTGTGATGTTTGCCCCTGGCTCTTGCCAGCAGCCCCACAGCACCCTGGACAGCGCCAGGGGAGAGCTGAGCCCTCACGGCTCTGGCTGCTGCTGCCCTGGAAGCAAGCACAGGGGTTGCTCCATTTGGGCAACCACAGATACTAACGTGTCACTCAAAGTTCATTCAGAGATTAACAAAAAAAAAAGTTTGCCACAACTACGTGTTGGATTCTTAACTGTGCCTTTTAGAAGGGCCTTACAGGAGACATGAGAGGGGAGATGAGCAAAGGCAAGGCAAGAAGTCTGAAGGTAGATTCAGATTTTTCCCCAGATAAAGTCAGTCATGACATCACACAGCCACTCTCACCCCTCTCATCCCAGGTCCAGACACAATGCTTTGCATCCATGAATATGGACATAGAAGGAAAAAAAAAGAAAAAAAAAGAAAGGAAAAAAAAAAAATCTTTTCCTTGCTACATCCTGGCGGCAGACCAAAAATCAATACCAGTTGCCTAAGTAAAATCTCACCCTGACAGGGCCTCCCTGCTGGCTACGCAGCAATACTAATGGTCTTGTAGTGGTCTTTAGACAACACAGGGATGTCAATATAATTTTGTTCCACTTTTCTTGCTTGCCAGCTCCCATCTGCAACCAATTCATAACCTCGGTTACTCATACCTTTGCACAAATGGACTGACTCTCCACCTACACATTTAGTTGTCCCTTTCCTCACTCCGGTGCCTCTCTGATCACTGTGACAGCCTTTGCAGTGCATCCCTCCAAATCTGCTTTGCCTTTAATATTTCACTAAAATGCCAATGAAAACTGCCTTCACCTCCCAGGAGCACAAAAATCTTCTTTTCTTCTTCAAGCACAGTAGACAAAGCCTATTCCCATCAGCCTAAACAAATAAGCAATGGAATCAGAAAATCAGACATATATTGAAGGCTTTTCAAATCTTAACCTCCAAAGGACTTCACAGATATTAGTTAACTCCTTAGAGAAAATATTCCACTTCATAGAAAAGAAAAAGTTATATATGCATTTAGAAAAAGTGTTGAAAAAATATAGCATGTACCTTTTGGTAAATAACAACATGAAATGTTCTAAAGCCTTATACCTAAAATATTTACATTTTCTAAGCAGGCAACTGACTGTAGAGAAACACAAACACAGCCAGGTATAAAACAGAGGAGGTATAACTGGATATTAAACACACCTGAGAGGAAGGATGACCACCTTTCAGTCAGCACAGCAATTCCTATCCTTCAGGAGCACTGGGGTCTGGGAGCCATCGAGCCCAGGCCAGGATTGGCCCCCGGCAGGGCAGCACCAGCTCTGCGAGCTCCCATGGGCACGGCCACCAAGGAGTCACTGGCTCCTCTGAAACCACCTCAGCTAATGCGGATAAGCGTGCGAGAGAAACCAGTCAGTAATGCATAATTCATCGGCCTCACAAGGCCACTGTGAGAGTTAAGCAGAGGGGGAAAAAATAATAATTCTCAGCGATTTCCACCGGATTTCACAGGATGCCCAAGGCGGGGTTCGTGCCCCAGCCAAGGCTGCCCCCGCAGGCAGCATTTCTGTGGCTGCCGCTTGCAGGCTGAGCACAAGTGGTACCAAAACTCATGGTGGCACAAGTGTCACTCTCTTATCTCGCCTAAATGTTGTCTTTAAACACAGAGCAGCCCCCACCACAGAGGGCAGCTCCAGCAGAGCCCAGCGGGTCTGTCACTACGTCCCATGCCAAGGCTCCCCAGGCCTCGCGCCTCAGCCTGAAGGGCAAAGCAAACTGTACCACAAAGCATTGCGCGGGTACAGCACCAACCCTCACCACAACAGCACAGCCTCGGGGTTTCAAAAGCACAGCAAAGCAACGAACATGTTAGCAGATAATACTAAGAGCTGGGATTTGGAGGTACACAACTATGCAGAGATGTGGCAAGAGCCACAGTGGTCCATGGCAGAGAAGTTTGGGAGTAGCCACTTTGCAGATTTAGAATAATAGGCACAAAAAAGAAGTAATTTGCATTATAGGTATTGATTTCAAAGACATTACCCTGAATTCACAATGCAGTAAAAATCAGTCTAGTAGAAACCAAGCAGATTGATACGGAAGACTTGTCCTCCACGCCCCCCCTGCAAGTCATTTTTTCTGTACTCCTTAAATTTGAATCAAATTGAATGTTTTTTATAAGAATTAATAGTTTGTGAAGGGTGAGGATTTGGCCATCATTTACATCTACAGGAGTTGCTTGTATATTCAGGCAAAGTATAGAAGACTGGTTCACATTATTTCCACAACCATGGCCACTTAAAGAGTTTTATTGCCTTTCTTGCTTCCTACAAGGCATTTTACCAAAAAATGTATTGACAATTTCAGAATGCCATTGCTACATAAAGATATGGATTTTATTAAAAAGCGTTTTAAGAAATCAAAGAAAATGAAAATTATCATGTAAACCTCTTATGTGAAATAGAAGCACCGGCAAAGATTAACACCTTGCAGGGAAGAAGTGGGAAGCAAATGCACTATAAGAGATGACAAAACTTTCAAGAAGATCGTAAAAAGAGCTAGAAATACCAGGAATCATGTACAGGAGCTAGGGAAAAAAAACTGGAGCAGATGATAGCCTTTGAAAATTCTTATTGCATGGATGGAAATGACAGATACACACCACTTACAGATGAAATTCAATATTAAATATGTTTCTTTTTTTAGAATACACCATCTTATTTTGCTACTTTATATTATTTACAGAGTACATTCAATTTCCCTGCTGATATATTATAAATACATTTGTTGCAGGCCTCTTAGTAAAACTGATGATAAAGCCATTTGCATACAGTACTGCTTTTAGCATATCAGCATAAGATTAAACAATTTTAAATTTCATTTCCAGCACAAAGATTATTTACCTTTAAGTAAGATGCTTCTGAGTAATTAGTAAACATTTCATTATATTAGTGTAGGGCAACAGGATTAAAGAAAGTTTATTGCATTTAAATTTGATATAAAGTATAACGAACTGTGAATTAGCACAAAGATAAATGCAAAATATTTCACATTTGGCTAATTAAGAACCAACATTGGTTTTCCTCATCATAGCGAAAATATTTGGGCCAAATTCCTGGTGAGAACGAGTTAATCAAGTCTGTTTACTCCAGCCTACACTGCTTGCAGTTCAGATCTTGGATTATGACCTGACCAGGGACCTACACTAACAGTGAACCCTATCAACAATTGATAGGATGAACTTCCTACTAAAAACTCTTATGTCAGCATTTAGGATTAACCTATTGATGACAAAAAAAAAAAAAAGAGAGAGAAAAAGCACAAGAAGACAACATCATCAATAAAGTAGAGCTAACAGATGGGGGGGAGGGGAAAAAAAAAGAGACCACCCTGGTTAGTAAGAATAAGAAACTTCCATAGAAAATCAAAACTTTTTACACTAAATTTTCACTAGTGTGCTTACAAACGTAAAATATTTGTAAAGACTGAAAACTGTTATTTCACATGTTAATATACCAGGTATGATTTACACTGAAGATAGGGACATTTCTTCATGAAAATAGTATTAAATTCTCACTGGGATAAATTTGCTCAAAATTTGTTATTTTGCCTGGGGCAAAGACATCACATTGAATTCATATGGTAGGTGTTAGAACAGCAACCTCTGTCAGATTTGGACACACTCTCTTCAAAAGCCCATTTTTAAAAACATTTGGAAGCCAGCTTTCACAGATGTAAGGGTAACCAAAACATACAATCTTCAAATCTGCCATAGTTAGTATGGCCAGCTTCATTACCGGAAAAGCCAACTTTTCCAGAATGCTTACGACAGACAAAGCAAAGAGCATTAAGAGCCCCTCCTTGTATTCAACCCAAGACCAATATGTGAAGCACACATTCTCCAGGTAAACTGCGATGATGTTTCTCTTTCCCCTCCCCCACAAAGATACAAAATCAGAGAGCTGAAAAGACATTGATACTGTGCATTTGCACTAGAGGCAATTCTTCAGGAAAATGGTGTGTTCTGTCAGCAGTCCAGCTCCTGAGCTTAAAAACAATTATGAGGCTCAGGTAAAAGTAGTGATATGAAGTATGGTGCTCAGGTCAGAGATCTTCCTCATCAGATCAGAACACAGCAGCAGGTACAAGGTCTAATTTACTTTACTAGCTCCTGGCCTGTCTCAGAGGCAGCAAAGTACCACATCTTCCCAACTCAAAGCCTAGAAAAATCCAGTAATAAGTAGATAAAAGGAGTCATATATGCAGCTACAAGCTGTGTGTTCCTAAATGTGCTACTAAGATGCCTCTGCTTCATCTCTCAACATGCATTACATGGTTTTGAACTGCTGCTGATAGGAACAGATGGAATTTCCCCATTCTAATATTTTGTCATATTTTAATTTGCTTATATTGCAACTCCTACAATGAACCAAGTCAGACTGGCAGATGCAATGACACACAATCCCACTACCTTTACAGTAAAATTGGTGCTCAAAACTTATTAGTCCTGCTGTAAAGCAGTAGTCATTTGTATAAGGATACTACTTCTTAATGTACTGTGGTATTAGGATACTAGTTCTTAGTGTCTGTATTCTTAAACTGTTTTAATTTTAGAAAACAAAGTTCGAAAATTTCCCATCACTTCCACTATTTATATTACACCCTTGTAATTTTTCACAAAGAAAATATTTCATAGAATAACCACAAATAGAAGGCTTTATTGTCTATTACGTTAATTTAGTTTTCAGTTATTGCAGTCCCAGATACAATGTCCTGGTGTATGAGGCTTCCAGCCTTCCCACTGAATAAGTCAGCAGCTTCAATTCAGTGATTTCAATCAAAACAGAGAGAAAAAACATGAAATTTTTATTACAACTTGATCCTTGACAGTTTTTATTTCAAAATTATTCCATTGAAAAGACAGACTGCTACGATTTTTAATTCTTAAAAAGAGTCCAAAATGAGAAGCAAATGCTGGAATTTCTCTTTCAGCTTTGCTCCATATATAAACACACACAGAGATTTATACAATAAATCAGGATAAGATGCCCAGAACAAGAAAGCAAAGCAAAAGAGTAGCCAAAATTAAGCAAAATTTTAACTTCAAAAGCTTCAAGAAATGTTTTCTTTTCAATTGAATTTTATTGGGGTAATGCGGGGGGCAATTGTGTGTGCGTAGCAAAACATCAGCTACGTGGCCAACAACTAAGACGATGCTTTCAGCAGGGTCAAATGTTACATCTACCCCAGAAACAGTCAGGAGCTGGTTCTGGTGGGATATGGGATCATACTCAGAGCTCACCCACAAGAGCAAAACAGCCTGCATGCCCAACACAGCTCTTGCCTCGACAGCTGACAGACCAGAGCAGTTGCATAAGTGTAAAAAAAAAAGCGACACGAGAACATGGACTTGCCTACACAAACCAAACAGAATATCAAGTCACCATAACCCTGGGTGAGGGATCACAGAGAGAGCGGTACACCCAGGCAGAACATAGTCCTATCTGCCTCTGAAGAAAATTATCCAATACTCCATATTTTAACATTGTAAGGAAGATTCACACTTTCTGTTAGAAAGCACAGTCTTGCTCTTTTCCTGGCTATTGGCCACTACTGAGACTCAAATCAGCCATTGCAGAGGTAAAAATAACATCTTGCAAAGAATCATTAGAGGCTATTTCCTCAGTTTTCCTATTAAAAGATACTTTACTAATCTCAGGAGTGACTATGTGGTGCCTGACCATCAGGAAAGCATTACATATGACAAAGAATTTGAAGCTGAATTTAAAAAAAAAAAAAAGCAGTTTTTCTATCTCCTCCTTCCTCCAAACCTAATCTTTAGCAATCTAAAGCTAGGAGAGGGACAATGGATTAAAACTGCATGGAGCTGCTCCTTCAGAGGTGTAGGGCAATGAGGGGGCTTACAGTAACAGCAGGAATCACCAAGGCATGACCAGCTGCCTTCCTGCAGGACAGCTGATGTGCTGGGGCAGCTGTGAGCACCAGCAAACAGCGCGCTGATTAACCTGTCTTGTGACAGTTCTGACCAAATTAAACAAAATCAGACACATTTGTTTTTCTAACTGTGGTACAGCAACAACCACCAAAGGTAATCACCTGCCTGCCCTGGTTCCCTCTCTCCTACAATAAAAAGAACAAAAAGAATCAGGAATTAGCTCGAACACTCTGCTGCTTTGAACTTGTCATGACTTCTGGTCTCATTCTTTTTGCTCAGCAGTGGCTGTGCCCCACATCAGAGCAGAAGGCATCTGCCCCATGCCTTGCTCCCACACCACTGCCAGGCATTGTCCCACAGCCGGTGGTGGCAAAAGGCTTTGATAGACAATACATTTTCCTGGATTTGCCTCACAAACTGTTTCACATCAAAGAAACTACTGGTGTGTGAATCTCCAAAGGTTCAGAGTTTGCTCAAGTTGGAAGAGCCCTGAAGCATTCGCAATTTTATTCAAGTCACCCTGCCCAGGATCTCATAGCAGGAACAGACTTCCTTAGGGGATTTCTGGCATTGCAACTTTCTGATCAAGAGTGGTGGAATAGGGTCTCAGCCTTAAAACTGAAAAGATTTTGTTGCACATTTCAGTGCATTTAAAATAGAATTTTTAATACTATGTGGCCAATTGTCAAAATTTGAACTAGGTAAGGGGAGATCCTACTTTCAGATTTCTTCAATCACTTTTAGTTATCAAAGTTTCAAGGATATATGTTTTCTGAACTTTGTCAAAAGCTGGTTTTCAAATTTCCAGTTTTCCAGAACTAGAATTTCCTGAATTCATTTGCTTCCATCAGAAACAAGGCTTAGATTTTTTTTTTCCTTGAGTAACAAATATAACACAAAAAGTTCACTGGCTCAAGAAAAGATTGATTAGTCTCCTAACTCTTGGGCTTCACTCTATATTCCACTGTGATACCCCAAAACCAAAAAAAAAGGTGTTTTAAGAATTTTAAGTCTCCCTCTTCCCTTCTCTCTGCATTCTTAAGGATGTCTTCCTCCTATCCTTTAGAGGCCATGCTACTTTCATTTCCCTGAGAAATGAACCTTCATTATGTGCAAATATACAACCAAAAGCATTTTGCATGAGCTCAGGCAGCACTACAGCAACTACACACTATTTTATTGGGTCTGCCAAATTGTTTGCAAGAAGTAAATTCAGGCTAATGCTAACTTTCACAACTGTATAACCACTTGCATTTCCTCAGGCACAGATTCTCTTTATTATATGTGTGTTAGTTCTGCAAGTCTGTAAGTGTGACCCAGAATATGTGTGTACTTACAGCATCCCACTGTCCATGCTTACTGAGTTACACACACCAAACTGAGCTGACCAGAAAAACCTTCAGAAACAAAAACAAAACAGAAAACTCAGGACCCAAATCTGAACTTTTATCCCCCTTAAAATCTCTCCATCACCACTTGTTTAAATTCCACATATAAATTCAATAACTATTTGCCTGTGTCACAGATGATAAAGTTCCTGTAGATTTATAATAAACAAAACATATCAAAATGAGACATTTCAAGAAGCCAAGATTAGAAACATTTAATTCCTGGTCAGCAAAAAATTGAGGTACAGTCACTGGAATTGTTGTTCTTACTCTTCATCCCTTTATTCATAGAATCATAAAATATGCTGAGTTGGAAGGGATGCATCAGGGTCCAACTCCTGGCCCTGCACAGAACACCGCAACAGTCACACCGTGGGACTGACAGCATTATCCAAACACACTTCTTGAACTCTGGCAGGCTTGGTGCTGTGATCATTTCCCTGGGGACCCTGTTTCAGTATCAAACCATCCTCTGGGTGGAGAACCTTTCCCTGATATCTGACCTAAACCTCCCCAAACTCAGTTTCACGCCTTTTCCTTGAGTCCTGTCACTGGTCACGAGAGTGAAGAGATCAGTATTTGCGCCTTCATCTCCCCTCAGGAGAGTGTTGAAGATGGCACATCAACTCCTGTGGATTCCCAGTTCATATCACTCTCATGATAGATCACAACTCCAAGATACAGCACAGCAATTTGTGAAGAAAAGGAAAACCACAGTCTATTTCAGGAAATGCTGGCTGTGCTTTCTTTGTGGGCTACAAGAAAAAAAGGACACAAAACAAACAAACCCCCAACCAGCCAGAAAAAAACCCCCACCCCAAAACAACAACAACAAAACCAGAAAAACAGAAGCATGGGAGCATTGTTTTCCTAAAAATATGATTTTTTTGTGAAGATATTTTGACAGAGTATTCTCAAAAATATTTATAGCACAGCTTGAAGGAAACAATATAGATATCATCTCATTACACACACACTGTAAAAAACAGTCTTTTGCTAGTAAGAATTCACAAACCAAAACAATGGGATGGATAAGAGGAGAGAAGAAGGGCTATTATCCCTACAGGTACAAGTAGTTACAAGATCCCTACAGAGGTACACAGAGACTAAGTCACATGCTACAAAGCATTAAAAGTATTTGACAGAGATAAGAACTAAGTC
>VZRJ01011659.1:702625-853251 GCA_013397565.1 Ptilonorhynchus violaceus
CCCCACCAGTCTTAGCCACAAGAACATCCATCTTTTCACAACAACGAGGCTGGGCATCAGTCTATGGTTTCCCAATCACAGATGCATGGACAGACTTAGGGAACTTGAAAAATTAATTTTTAATTGCCTTGTTACACCAGCAAGTGTTTGACAACCACAGCAAGATCTGAAAACACTCAGATATTTGCAGGATGAGACCCACTCAGTATTATCAGACAGATCCATACCATACCACCATATTACTATGAGAAGCCTTGTGATAATCTAGATAAGAAAGCCCAAATCCACAAACAGGTAAGGGAGAGAAGAAACTGTGTTTGTAGTCAGAACTCCAGAGGAGATAGATGGGGGAAATACACATAAAAGGTTTTGCTGGCATTTTCCTCATGAAAAAAAGAGAAAAAAGGAAACAAGAAGAGAGTTATTTCCCCTTCCCCCAAATCAGCTGTGCAAGATCACTTATACATAGATAACTTTAGTCAATTAATATCTCAATAGCCTGATATTCCCAATGTCTCTGCTGTTCACAGGTGCAGGTCTAACTCAAGCCAAAGCCAATTTCAACTTTCTTTGTAGTTTAACTTTACCAAGCAGCACAGCTGTAGCAATGGCCTCATTATGTATATTACCTACTGATTTCACACTTGAATCCATTTTAAAGTCCTCCATGAGCCTCCCTATTAGCTTAATAATGAAAAGTGTATCAAAGAGTATGTTGCTAAGTCGAGTGAAATATTCAAAGCGCTCCCAGTGAGACAGAGCTGCTGAAACCATGAAATAACAGTGGTCACCGAATCCTGCTCTCATTGTTATACTGCTAATTATTATATTCAGCACCAAAACCTGAACATCTGAGACAGGCAGAAGGGGACAAGTTTTTGTGTCTTGACAGATTTGCCATTGAATGTAAGAATCAAAATGTTAATCTAGGCAATTAGATGGCTGAACATCATTTGTCTCAGCTGTTTTGTACTTCATCCTAAAATCTGATAAGGGCTTATTGTACATTAATTTAAACAACTCATCTATGAATAAGTGAGAGGAGTATCTAGTGATTACAGCATAGTCCCTGGTCTATTACTGCTGTAGCTACAAAGCAAAATTTCATTATAGGATGTGCTTGACATGCTAAGAATCTCTATTTTATTATCACCAGTAACAATAGCTGGGGGTTTTTTTTAATATTTTATTTAATAAAAAAGCAGTAGTCCAAATTTCCGTCAAAATGAAAGAAAAAAAAACATTCAAGACAATGTCTGGAGAAAAGTTAAAATTCTATACCAAGGTGCAAAAATGGGTAGATAGAGTAGTAACTTCTCACTAGAGTTCTGGCTACTGCTTATCTTCAGCACTGCTCTTACTCCCATTAGCTAGATGATGCCAGATGATGCTGGCATCAAAGTTTGATTTTCTAGTGTATGTCTGTCCTCTTATTCTAGTTTCACGTGTCTTATAGTGATACTGGTTTTACAAGAAACCTAGCAAGTCAGAAATGAGGGAACACATGAATGTAATGAGATAGCACTGAACAAAGTAGAGTGGGTAGTCCAAATAATTTCAACAAACTATTTATCTAAATGGTCAAAGAAATGCACAACAGAAAACAACAGTGATTTAGCTCTAGAATTAACATTTTCATCACCTACTGGCTCTGAAAAATCAAACACAGCAAAGGTTCAGAGTAGATGTATAACCAGAATTGGAAGTATACAGTGGGAAACTGTTGTTTTGTGAAAGGCCTCAGGTGCCAAGATGAGCATAAAAGCCTGACCAAGGAAATGCTGAAAGATGCCACTTCAGAGAAGCACATGGTCCAAGAAACGAAATCAGGGTGCAGGAGTTTAGATGAGCTGTCATTGAAGACAGAGAGAAGCTGCTAGACCAGCAAGGTTATTTTGGCATGGTGGCTCCTTCGAGCTACTCTCAACACAGATACGCAACTGACTAAAAAGGACCCAAGTGAGGTTGGATAAAAATAAAACAAAAGCAACCCTAACAACAGAACCAGTCCATCTTTCTAGCTGCTTCAAGTTTTATGATGCTGCTGGGGTTTGTAGAATGCAGTATTTAGGATTCCAAAGTATAATAATTCACCAGCTGAAGAATGAAATGGTCTTCCACCTTCCATTCTCCCACTTGCAATCTTTGACTGAGCATCATGCCTTAGCCGAGCCTCTCCCCTTGCACACACAGAAAAGTGTAAGTGAATGTCCTCATCAAGGATGTTGCTTTGAGACAGTTATGGCTTGAGATGAATAGCAACATTATTTTTAAACAATTGGGTTTGGCTAAAGAGTTTCCCAACATAACAAAAATGGCCACATAAAAGAGTACCTCATTTGAAAGAATTTATATCATCCATTAAGCAAGACTTTTAAGCAGGAAAAGGAAATATTTAGTTGTCAGCATCCTAACAGTACAAACTGAATCGTAATCATTGGGACCACCCATATGTTACTTGTCATTAATAAATAACTATAAATGATAACAGAGGAACAACACATTTGCATGAGACAGTTTAGTTGTTGACATCTACATAACCTGTAAGTTCCTATACGATGTGCAGGCACAGAAATAATTTTGGTTTAGCCCCATGATTTGAATTTGTAGTATTTAAATTAAAAAAAAAAAAAACCAAAACCAAAAACGTCTGCAACAATTGTGTTTGTGCAGCAAAAGGAGATGGCTGGCATCTCTTTGCCGTGGAAACTCAGACTCACCAATTTTGAGAGGAGAACAGAAAGTTACTAGAAAAAGGGTCCAGGTTTAGAGGTAAGCAAGCCACTGACATGGAACATTAAAGAAAGGCACAACATATTTTCATATAGTTTTAGGGAACATATCCCTGGCTGAGGGAAATATCACATCTCACAATTTGCTACAGAATTCTCATCTCACACACAAATAGTCAAAGTTGGTGAGAGTAATGAAATAAAAAACACTGAAAACACAATCTCTTATCATAACAAATAGGACATGTCCCAGCTGAAACAATATAATTCCACTTTCCTTACTGAGGCAGATATAAGGCAGAAACATCTCAGAGTTTCTTTTAGAAAAAAGTAAAATGGACTGAAACATTTCAATGCATAATGTACAGGAGCAGAAATAATTTTGAGGCCAAACAATTACATTTTTATTACAACTGTTGACATTTCCCCACTACTTGTTGCTTACAGAGCTCTGTTATCATCAGGTCTCCCTGCTTTCCTGGAATAGCAGCTTCTAGAAAGAACTGGACAGATTACCAAGTAAATAATAAGAAATTATTTCCAACAACTAACAGCTCAGAGAGAAACACCTATCCCTGTACTGCCAATAACAGATGATTTTGTTATTTTTAAGTACTTGAGTTCCTTTTGTGTACAGCTGTGAAGAGAAGCTTTACTTAAGTGCTCTCCAAATATTCTAAACCCAGAAGATGACAGAATAATTTCAGTTAAAAATATTTAAGGCCTTATTCACTCCACCCTTGTGATTTTCATATTTTAGTTGGTGATGTTTCTGGTTCCAGGTACCCTAAAATGATGAATACCTCTGGAATCCACACAGAACCCAAGCCATCATAACAAGAAGGGATGAAGACATGCCCCATATTTGTCCACACAAAAAAGCAAGGGGAAAATATTAACATGGGTATAATTATTGTGCCAAAGACTGAATTTAAGTGAAAGTCAATGTTTCCCAAGCAGAGACAATGGGACAGGAGAAAAGAATTTTATCATAGTCTAGGTATAGCCTAGGTACAAGAACATGAAGTTTAGCTCTGGTAAGAAAAGGATCCAATTTCTACACCACATACTATTATTTAGAGGAATACAGATGATAATGCTTTTTGGTATAAGATGAGCGCACAACTTGAGATTCTAAAGCACTTGAAAATGCTTTTAAATAGATGCACACCCATAAGTTACTGGTAACATTGTCTAATAAGTAGCTAATAGATTCAGGGGTTTTTCTTGAATAGTAACAGGAAAAATATAAAATTGCATCATCTTCTTAAGAAAAAAAACATTTAAGGCCCTATTCCCATAGTCATGAGGAGACTTGTAAATATTTTTGTACACTTTAATAGCATCCAATTATAATTTTGTGCTAATTGCTTTAATCAGCCCAACCTGAAGTGTTATAGTATTTTTCCATAATTAAGCAGTACCACATGACAAGCACTGCTTTTCAGAGCTATTATGGTACTTTCTAATGCTATAATAAACAAAGATCATGCATCTTAATTATAACCAATAAAAATTCCTTACACATTTAATTATATGCTACCGTGAAATTCCCATAACTTTAAAAAAAAAGCTCTGCCATGATTATTAAGATGTTGCTAATACGAGCTCACACTAATGGGCTGTGCCCACTATTAATGTCATTGCAAACAGTTTACATCAGGAATCTGTATCTCCAATTTAAATGTTAATGGACTGAGTCTTTTTCATTTATAGTGCAAGAAAAGGATAAAGCTGCTGAAGTCCATGAGATTATGTAAAACTGCTAACTAGAATATTACTGGCTCTATCTCCAAATGCATAATATGAAATATGATAAATTCTCACATACCTTTATCCCTATGTCCTGTCAAAACAAAGAAAAAAACTCCTACCACCAGTATGCATTGCATTTGAATCAGCACAAAATTATAGGTCTCTCATGTGAATGAGGCTGATAAAAGATCATAGGTATTTTAACTTCTGTAAATCATGGGTTACCTTTAGGCCAGAGGTTAACAAGGCATGTTCCAGTTCAGCATTTGAAACATGAGTGGACTCCAAGGTGACAGTGCCATGCTACTCATCCCTTCTGCAGTTCCCAAAGCAGCAGCTCTTTCTCCAAGGTGTCTATATGGAGGAACTGCAGTGATGTATGAGTACCGAAGCATCAGTGTTCACTCTGGGTGCCATAAAACAATGCCTAGAAGAATTTGTATTTCTATGAATATTGCTAAGATCTGAATAATTATTTAGAACACATTTAGAAAAAAAATCCCACAAAATTGGATAGTTTTTCATTGAAAGAATGCTTAGCTGAACAGTGAACAACAGCTCTATTTCAAGTAATTCCTATTCTATTTCAATTCTGAACGTTCACACAACCAGAGAAACCAGGTTCAATTCTATCTTCCTTCTTGGCCTCAGCAACACTCAGACATTGGCATGTCCTCTTGAAGCCTATTACCAGTTCCCACAGCTTAAATCACCTTATAATAAATCCATGATGAGACTAACACAGGACAAATCTCACAAGAAAAGGTAAAGATATTCTGCCCTTCCCCATCCCAACATTGCTGTACCCCCAATTTATAGCCACTGTCACCATGTAGCTGTAGCAGTCTCTACTTCTAAGAAGTTCCTATAATCTAAAGCAGGAATCTTAAGGGAGGTATTTGTGCTGTGTTTTCTGCATTTCCCTTCCAGAATTTCTTTCTCTCATTTTCTCTTTACTTCTTACTAGCAGTTTCAGTACAAGCCTTAAGTGGCAAGTAACAGGCATTAATTAGGCCCACTGGTGTACTGTTCTGCACAAGGAATCCTACCTTGCCACAAAGAGCTTATAGACCATTATCTCCTTTTTTTCATCCTCCATTGTCCTTTTTTCTTACAGCCTCCTGCCCACATTTTTCTTTCCTACTATTTAAATTTTAACATAGAGGTTTTGCAATACCGTTTTAATAGAACTGCAAGAGCTTAGAAAAATATCTGTAAGAAATTAACTATTCTTTTATTTAAGACCTCTCAAGACCAAAGAAAGCATTATTAGAAATCATGGGAGAAATATCTGAGTCCCAACCAGCAAAGTTAAGACCAAAGTTCTGGACTTGAATTTCAATGCTGAGTACGGAGAATCAGGTTACACGCTTAAACAACACAACTGGAAACTGTAATAACTTAGTGACTTCTTTGCTAGTCAGTGCTAATGCCCTGGAGAAATTACTGTATTTAAAAGAAGATCTTAGACTACTTCACATTCAGGCCACTTCTTAGAGCAGATCTCCTTTCCTGGCCAGCAGTGCTCTCAAACTCTCACCCACAAGCCAGCGGGTTCCCTTGTGTGACCATCTTACCGCAGCATCAAAGTAGGACAGTTCTAAGAAGAAAAGATGTAATGAATTCTACTGTGCTTGGTTATGTCTATGAAATTGTGATATTTACTTTTTCCTGACTATTGAGGCTTACGAGTCCCATATCTTCCTCTCCCTTAGGAGCAACTTCAAACTTACGTGGTCATTTTGAGATTCAAGGTTGGCCTTTGCAGTCTCACTTCCCTTCTTTCCATTTCAGAAGAGCAAAAATGTCAAATTTTCTGCGAAAAGGTAGCAGAAAAGAAAGACATTACAGTGCAGCACAGGCCAAGTGCTTGATAACTTTATTTCCATTGGCAAGAGGGAAAATAATTATTTCTGAAGGTTCTGTAAGTCCCTAAAACAACTAGCAAAGCATAGTTGCCTGATGATTAATGGATTCTTCCCTGATCCCTTTATAACTGATGGACCACCATGGACTGTTGGTGATCCATGAACCACAGCTGGCCCATCTCATTTTAGACAATCAGGGATTAAACCTATCAAACTGTCAGCCTCCTAAGAGATTGAGACTTATTAAAAAGAATGAACTTTCTCCATGGTATTACTTAAGTGCCACCAACCTGGTCTTAAGGTTCTCTGGAAAAATAACTTCTCCCACTTTACTACATTCAATCACTGTTGTGTCACTGTTTAGACTGTGAATACCAAATTTTGCCCCTACAAACAGGTAGTTCTGATTGCTTTCAGTGTGAATTAACTCTAAGCACACATATACCGAAGTGGAGTAATAGTTTTACTACTCTGAGAGAAACAGGTTACTAACAGGCACCAAATGCACTAATTGAACACTGCACTGGTCGCCACATCAAGTGATTAAGAATCCAAGGCGCATTAAGAGAGAACAGAAAGTAGATAATTTTCTTCCTCAGAACCTAAATTGCAACTATGTTTCTGCTCCCACTAAAACAGCTGAGCACATCACTCTTCAAAGGCTTTGAATTCAGAAATCCTCTTAACTATATGGAGATCATATCCAACACTTTTAGGCCAGTGCTCTGGTTTTTGAAGGGCCTCATAAGCAGTTTGGCAGTTTCTGTTCTCAGCCAGGAATTTTCCAGAGAGCAAAACACATCACGTTTTCACTGGTTCCTTAATACTGACATTGCCCACAGTGTGGGCAATCATCTTACTTGCTCTACCCTAGTTTCTCTTTTATGGTTCCACTAACCAGCCCCAGACACTCCAGACATCCAAAATCTGCTTGCAATAAATTGAGATTCAAAGAATAATCTGTGGGTATTAAGAGCAGTTAAGAAAAAAAAGGACTGTGTCATATAGTGGAATATATGCCATTTCTAGAGTATATTAATGATATAGGAACAGGTGAGAATTTTATGATGGGCCAAGAGAGACCTAGCTTTTCCTCCTCCCTATTTTGACGTCTTTTTTTGCATTGCACTTGGACTACTTACTAATTAAAGTATTTGCCAGCATTAGCGAGGAAGCTTGGTAGATTTTGTACCTAATCAAGATTTGTACAATGAGGGCCATAATGAACATTCTATTGCTGGCCTCCAGTACTCCTTATTTGAGTATCTGTCAGCAGACTTGTTATAAACTTTTTACAGAGTTTGTAGCTGTCATTTCAATTGCTTTGGGATGAAATGTGACCTGTTTCCATCCGAGCGGAAGTCTTTCAGGCTGTCTGTGTGAAACAGACCAGAAATAGAAGTGTGTTCTTCATTGTAGATGCAGCTTCTCACACCAATCCCAATTTAAACCAGAAATATCACAAACAAATCTAAAAAGTGCAGACTTCAAATCAAGATTAGGAGTTTTACATTTGTCAATCAGATGCTGAGCTAATGTTCTCTGCTACAGAAGAGAGTGGGAGCACACCAACAATTTTGGGAGGCCATGTTCAAACACGAACTCCAGAACAGCAGTAACAGCCCTGGCTTTGGAAGCAAGCTCATTACGGCAGGGCTTTGAACACTGGTGTCTGACTCATAAGGAGCATCCCAAACACAAGTCCCTGGCAGGACTTGTCGCCGTCCTACCCTGCATCCTCTTGGGCACAGCTTGCCCCAGCTACCTTTGTTTGCTCTTGAAGTGAGTTTCAAGAGACACAGCTCCATTCCTGCATCCTTCCAAATGCCTACACATTTGAAACAGCACCTTCTGACACAAGGAGCATTTTTTCCTTCTGCAGCAAAAAAATATGTCAACATGCTTTCCAAAACCTTAGATTTTTATCGTCTAGTTAAAAAAATAGTTACAGGTTTTATTACATACGGATTAAAAATTACATTTGATTTTCATATGTTCACCAGAATTTGCCTTATCTTTGTATTGTATGATAAATTACTTTTATAGCACCTTAACTATAGAAATAATATCCAATAAATAATTAATCAAACATATATTGGGATTTTTATAAGACTAGAAGATGGTCTGAGCTGCATCTTCACAGGACAGTTACATGAAAATTTGCTGCAATTTTTTGATTCGTGGTAAGCCTGCATGCAATGCTCAATTTCCAGTTCTTTCTGAAGGCCGTAGTTTGGTTATAGGCATCTAGTTAGGACCTAATCAGAATCATTTCACAATAAGTAGAATTACTACAGCAAAGTCTATTCAAATAGTTTAATTCATTCCTATTTAGGCCAAAAGGATTCATCATGCCCCCTGTTGACACAACGGGCACCAAAGTGTTGAAAACCACAATATTCAGTTTTAGAGAATAATACATTTATGGGTCATTAGGCAGCCAACAAAGAAGATTTCTTTGCAACATTCTCCTTTACTTGCTCTCAACACTTCACCCTTTGGTGAGAAACAGAGCATATTTGACCAACCCTACCCTATGATCCCTTTTCATCATTCAGCAAATTATGGCTTACAGGCTTCTGCAAAGTCTGTTTGTGCCACTTACTCATACAAGCAGTAACAGTTTTCAGTGTGAATGCCATGCCAGGAGCCCATAAAGTGAGACATTTAAACAGGGAAAGATGAATAAAAGCTACTACCATAGTATTTTAATGTGACCTAGAAACTGGGAATTGAAACAGTTGCTGACAGTGGGAACTCAAGATTTTGCAATCAGAGGGTTCATAATAGGCTCTGAATGCAGGGGAAAGAGGGACTGGCTATTTTGCAGGAAAGTAGTTATAGGACATTTTTGCAGAGAAAAAAAGTTGGAAACACAATGAAGGAACAATTTTAGTATGCTTTGGCCCAAACTTTTTTAGATGGGTGTCACAATCAGAATAGATTTCAACAAATCCATTAGGGTCTGGCAATGAGAGCTAATTCTGTGCTAAGGAAGAAGTAGTACATCTTATTTGAACATACTTGAACATTTTTAACACTGGTGTTACTTCACTGTATATAAAATATAGCTGGGCTCGATAATTTAATATTTTCATATACTGATATGCAAATAGGTACTCCCTAATTCTGATTTTTAAAAAGAGACTTACCAGAGTAAGAATGGTCTCTCTCAGTCTCATACATTGCCCCCCTTATCTTGAACATACACAAGTTTAAAAGTATTTTAAAAGTTGTATAGTTGTAGGTTGTTCATTGGTAGGACCAAGACCAAGACTTGATTTGCCAGTAGTGAAAAAAAAAAGGAACACAGAGCTCTGAAATGTCCAAAGCTTGATAAATTTAATAATCATAATGAAAAGGAAACTATTCAGTTCCTTTGCCATGCCTGAAGACACTGCTATCTCAAATTCTGCTGGAGGAAATATAAATGACCAAAGAACCACAACACTACTCTCCCAGCAGTTCACCTTAAACAGCTGCCCCAGCCCCACAGTAAAGTACACCATGGATAATCCCCTTTTGATGCCTCTTCCTTGCCCAACCAACAGCAGCTGAAAGGACTCCAGCAGCAGCCAGGCCAGAAACACACCACATCAAACAGTTTAAGGACCAAGCCACTCGAAGCTTTGGAAATAGTTTCCCTGCTCTGAGCTTAATTTCAGTAGCTAGTAGGCTGCTAGCTCTAGCCAGTAGTGGGCCACTAGCACTAGGCAGTGCTACTTTGAGTGCAATTCAAGATGAGTGGGGGGAAAAGTGTTTGAACATGTCACAGTTTAGGGAAATATCAGTACTTAAAATTATCACTAATAGCTTAGACTCGTCTATTTGAGTAGGCAGTGATTTTATAAAACAAAAGTAGGTGTTCAGGTTGGATATATCTGAGGGGATTGCTTTGTTGGTTATTAAGAGACTTCTCATTTCAGAAACTCAAAAGCTGGACGTGTTCTTGATAAGTCATCTCTTCTGTTCAAGACACTATTTTCTTTTCAGTCTAATAGCATCCTGCACTGTATTAATCTACCCTGGAAATATTAAAAAAGAAAAAAAACCAAAAAACACCAGCAGCACAAGAAACCTACTTCTCAGTTTTGTCTCCTCATCCATCATCAACTAGTTGAAGAACTAGGGTCAGTTGTTTTCTACCACTGTGGAAGAGTTCAATTTCATAGTACTAAAACTCACCACTTCACAGAAACAGCTTTGATGACACACCAGGGTAAAGCCTTTATAATATAAAGCATGGATACCAGGAATGAATACTCTTCTGAGGTCAAGGGAATTGGATTGCATAGAAAAATAAGACCTCAAAAGCAGTATAATAAAGATATTCAGGGTGATGGAAGTGCTCAATAAAATAGAGCTTTAGATATTTTTGCACTGATGAAATAAAACATTTAAAGGATCACTCACAATTTAAGAAAAGAGAAATAGCAAAACATAAGCAGATTAAGATAGGTAGTTAAAATATAATATGGCACTTATTTTTTTCACAAGAAATATAAGCTTATACACTACAACTATCTATAGAGAGACTTTAGATGATTTCCTTAATGGCTCAGCTAGCCAGTATTACAGTTCCTTAAGGTAGAATTTGATGTGTTTAAAGAAAAGATAGCAAAGCTGAAGTTACTGCAGCTACAAAACCATCAGAGAGGATGTGACCCTCCTTTAGCAACAGTGTTACCACATCTCCATCCGGCAGCACATTGATTTAGCATGCTTAAATCTATCATTATCTTTTCCGATTAATATCAAAATTGCTGCTTGCATATCATTTTAGTAAAGGAGCTTTTGTGTTGTGGAAAGTGCTGAGGAAGATCTGATGTTAAGGCACAAAGAAATAGACAAACAGGGAGCTTCACTTTCAAGAGAATACCCTTTCAAGACATTTTCCCCCAGGGCCACTGTAACAGAACGCTGTATTTAAATCAGCAGGTCATGCACTAGAAGATGGTTTAACTGCTAATTAACACTAGATGATATGCTGAAAATTACATGCTAATTAATTCTCTGTAGATCCAAGTGCCCTTCCTGCTATATCATTTTCAGTGAACATATTAACATGGGGAATAGAATGGCATTAATTACAGATTCATATGACAAACATGTGAAGCTATATTAAATAGTTGATGGAGGTTAACTGAAAAGAAAGATGTGGGTCAAAGTTGTAGACTACAGGCCACAGTACCATAAAGATACCCCACATTAAAAAGAAGAGGGCATATATTACCCATTCAATCTTCCTGTCAGTTTGATGTTGTTCTCTTGTATTAGATTTTCTTGCAGGAAGATCACTATTCTGAAAATACGATTCATCTGTACAGGATACAATAGTGAAACTCTCACAAAATGAAGGCAAGTAAATGGAAAGTAAATAATCTTGTTCTTTTAGAAAGTGACAGTAATTACACGGTTGGGTTTTTTTATAATTTAACCATTAACGATCCCCACATCACAACAATTTGAAAGTGGCAGAGAAACCAGGAATGTGTAAGTTACAGAAGTAGCTAAAGAATCAATATTCCAAGAACTGGTTGTGCAATAGTCCCACTCTAGAACAAGAGAAGCATTTTAACTCAAGTATATGCAACAACAATATCCAGAGGTATAGGTTTAGTACCTTTTAATTCAAGGTTGGGAACTACCCCAATCCAGCCACTAAAAACAAAGGTCAAGCAATCGAATGCAAGACATTGCCCATACTTCAGGGGTCTCAAATTTTAAGTACTGCCTATAGGCTAGCCCAATTTAGGGGTTCAAAGAGTGTACAGAAAAAGTGGTTATAATGCTAAAATTACATTTTGTGTTTGTCATATAATGGTACACCTACATGCATGGCTATTTCTGTAGCTCAAAATGCTGAGGTTCTTCCCTTCCAGTACCTTCCAACAAAGCACTGCAATTTGTCATTAGAGAAACTTTAGTTGCCAAGGCCTATCCAGACATTTATTTTTATTAACACAGATTTTGTCTTGTTCGTCATCCATATAATCTCATGTACACAGACATAAATGCTTTCATACAAGGGATCACAGAACTATTTTGAAAAGCTACATCCCAACCTTGTTTTTGATGTAAGAGTTACTGTAACCTTCTAACATCAGGGAAGCAGCTGACTGTACTAAATTGCTGGGCCAGAAGGAACAAGGATTTTTGCTGAAAAAGGTAACCATAGCTTTCATAAAGAACAGATAAACCCAAATGTAAGACGGTCCACAGCTAACGGTGTTGGAGCAACAGGATGATCATCCCAGCTGTCTACAATACCTTCCCCATCTAGTAAGGGAATAGTTTCATTTTTCTATAACTCCAGGTAAAATGACCTCCTCAAATGTGATCATTACCTCCTCCAAGAGAGCAAGATGCTGCTAGTTTTTGCTTCAGTATTTTGTTTAGTATTTGTACAACCAGCAACAGTTTTCTACTGCAAGCCAAGTAGCCAATCTCCCAACCTAACTTGAGAAAATATTCCTCTATCCATCTATTTCCATGCACTATTCTATTTGGACTTCTACATTTAAATCCTAAACATTTAACAATTATTTGAGTCAACAGAATATCTTTGAAAGGATATTATTCTAGAATAAGAAATTTTCATAAATTCTTTCTTTGATCCAGTACTGTTAGATATATACAAATAGAATTTTCGTCCACAAAAAATCATCTCTTCAGTAAACATCATGTCTTTGAATTAAAAAAAAACCAAAGTGCAAATCTTCTTAAAAATTAAAATTATACCTCCATAATATGCATTTATCTATTGTAATTGACAACTCCTGCCTTATTCATACACATGAATAAAGTAGTTTGGGGCATCTGCATGAAAAATAATGCTCATCTTTAGGTAAGAGGGACAGAAAAGGAAAATGTTAAGGGGTTTTTATTTTGTTTTAATAGCACGATAGATAACACTGAATTAGGAACCAGGCAATGTGGTGCACAGAGACTAATGACCAAACCTTGTGCCACAGAGAACAGGAGTTAAACTTATTTGTTCATGGTCTCCAGGAAAAATATTTGACATTTAGTCATCTTACAGATTCCACACCAAGAACCAAACCCTGCCCGCAGGTGTAGATAGTTCACTATCCAAATTCACTAGAACCATCCTTCATGAGAGATGCAGATGCCCAACTTCAAATATACCTTTTCTGCCTAGTACAGAATTGTATGAAAACTTTACCATATGTTCAAAATTTTTCTTGTTGTAGAATCCTAATCAGTATTTAACTTTGCTATATAACATAATATGTAAAAACCAGAAAAAGAATACAGCCAGAATTTTTTACCTTGCTAGAGACAACCAACAGGAGACATGCTAGACAGTTCCACGTGAATCAAGAGAAAGCAGAAATAAAGACTTACCACAACTTGTTGAAGCTTTATAGTTCTATGACCAAAGAAAACATCCAATATTGAAAATTTTTTTCCAAAGGCATTAGCACATGCCTGCCACAATTGGTTCTTAGAGCTGGCAGAAAACCACTAAATAGTTTAGTAAGATACTAAATGCCTGGAGGATAAGAGAGAAAAGGGGGGGTGGGATGGGATAGAAAGCAGAAGAGAAAGCAGATTCAACTGAATCCAGTTTAGACGGACCATCAACCCCTGATCCAGCTCTAACCGCTGCACCTGGTGACACTTGAGAAGTCCTTACTGCATTAACTTCATTTTACATCTTCTGTCCAAGGTATTCAGAGAAAAAGGAAAAATATAGGGTGGGTAGTATCTAACTGTCCATAAGCCCCTTTGGTCAGAACAATAACTTTTGTAGAGATTCCTTATATTGGAAGGGTGATCCTCTAAAGCACTGATAGACTTAAGCAGAGCTTGAAAGTTTGTAATGACAACTCCTGCACAGCTGGGTGAGTTGACAGGTATGTTAAGTTGAAAAGTCTTGTAAAGTAGTTAAATAACTGCAGCCAGGTGGAACTTGTCATTAGCAGAGCAAAGTTACCGTGCTGACAGCTACAGTCTCACCTGTTTGTTCCAAACATAGTGTGGCTTTTGCTGATGGATTACATTTACTAAAGATTTGAAACCATTCTTAGAACAGATGAGTGAAAACAATTGTTCCTAGGTGTGTGTTTTATATGCCTCCCCTTTTCTATCACATCTTTTGCCTCAAGGGTCCTCATGCATGAGGCCCAAGCTCTATTCACAAAGACTTTCCAGGCTGATATTTATAGACACAAAAGGGATTTGAACTCTGCTTCCTTCCACACTGAAGGTTGCATCACATCTGCTACTGCCAGAGAGTTAGGTATTGTCTAACCACCCAGGCTGTGCAAGACAAACACAGAACACTTAGCAGAAACTGCTGAGGTTCACTCATTGACACCCCCACTAACTAGAGAGTTTTCAACCCTGCACAACTTACCTTCCAATGAGGAGAAGACACAAGACATCCTATATCCATCCCCCAGAGCTGCTAGGATGAAAGCACCATTTTTGCCCTCAGGGCTTCCTAACAGGCTGCAATATTTTTCAAGCATGAGTAACTCTTGTAGTATCTATTGTCTCTCAAACAGATTTTATTCTCTAAGAAGCACCTGCTGAGGTACTTCGGTGGGATTTCTATGGCTTTTTTAGCCAGGATTTAAGTTAGGAACCATTAACACAAATGTAATACACCATAACGGATCACACAGGGGAACCATCTGAGCCCTCTTGGACCCACTTGCTCTGAGAGAAGCACTACAGACCATCGTATTTGGTATTTCTTAGATAGATGTATCTGAACTAAAAAATGCAAGACCTTTCAATATTGTTTCACACTTTTTAAGCCTGAATTCCTCCCAGGAACAGAGATCACAAAAAAATCAACATCTACAAACATCTGTACCAGTTAAGAATTGGGGGGGTTAGCCTTGAATAAGAAACATCATTCCATTGAGGGGGGAGTGTTTATGCAGTTTCCTTTATATGAAATCTAATTTTAAATCTCTTCACCTTAACTTTTCTTTTTTTTTCTACCTTTCTTTTCTTTCTTTTTCTTTCTTTCCAAGAGAATACAACTATATGGAAATTAGTTTCAAAGATTTTTGTAATAAATACCTGTCAAATGCATAGTAGTGGTAAAATTTATATTTTCTAAATATAAAGAATAGAATTAAGATATGGAAAATTAAAAACTACTTCATATCCTGCACTTATACACTGCTAAACAGAGGACCAACATGTTTTCTTTATTTAATGAAAATTATCTAAACATCAAATAAGCAGGATGATTTAACCACAGCACACAAAGTGATTAATATGTTCACTACCTTTTTAACTGTAAGTAATTACTGTTCACCACAAAGCAAGTACCCAGGGAAGCTAAGACTCCCGGGAGATGCTTATGCATGTATTTTTATTTTAAAATGTATACTTACATTGATTCTCAAAAACTTATGGTTATCTTCGTCGATCAAATTAGAGAAGCACTCAGGTTTCTGTTAGTGCCTTAGCCCTTCACTGCTACAACAAGCTGTAGCAGTTGTTCAGATCACGGAATTTTCTCAAGAAGGTCTGTAAATAACAGTTAAAAGAAGGGATTAGTTTCTTAATTTGAAGACTGACAAAAAAGACTGTATATTTAGATATATATGAATGAGTATTGTCTAAAACATGCAAGCATATATTGACTGCTGAGCTAAATATTAAAAAGTTCAAGTTGTTCCATCTACCCTGAATAGGATAATGTTAGAATATAAAATGAAGTTGAGCCATCAAAGTTACAGACATATCCAGTGGATTAATTTTGCCAAATTCAGAGCCAACATCTAGGGAATACAGCTTGTTCCAATTAAGAAAAACAGATTTCCTAACAAAATTTGTTAGGTTCACATTTCTTTCTGAACTTTAAGATCTAGGAAAAATTTTGAAGCACTCACAGAATCAGCACTTCATACACAGCTTTGAGGGCAGGTAGAATTTCTACAGGTGGAAGCTCTGTGGCATCCAGCCTTCTACCATAGTCACTGTGCAATGCCTGGACTTGCTCTCCTTCCCAGAAGCTCAGGGATGCCCAGAGCTCTTTCCAAGCAATGCCTGTAGCCCTGCTGCTTCCCAGACCAAACCGGGGTTGGGGAGGAACTAAACACTCCGGTCTTCCTTTCTGGCAAGGAAAGGCTTTTACAAAACCCACTGCCCCTCTGCATTACATCCTGCAATTGTTGATACTATGTTTTTTTGTCTCCCGTCGTTTTCCTGCTCTCACTCCAGTCCCTATTGTGGCATTGGAGCAGCTGATCCTAATCCATAGGTGGGTGCAGCTGGGGCCCGTGCCCCTCACAGGTGCTGCTGTGTGGCAGTGTTCACTCTGCTGCCTTTCCAGAGCCATGCCAGGAGCTGGGTGACACAGAGAGGGGTTTGTGACTCCTCAGCTCACAGAAAAATCTGAAAACTTGCAGAAATATCAAAGCTATCAGTGTAACACAGGATGAAGCTTTTGTGATCTTTAACTGAGCAGACCTCTCAGCATGAGCAGCAGGAGTTCTGCTCACCTAAGGGCTAAAGAATTTGGCTTGGAATACATAAAATTTAAAGTGCCTTTAAAAAAAAGATACTTATGAATTTATGCTGTAGTGGCAAAGTAGACACTACTTATATACTAGCAATTATTTCAGGGTATTTTTCTGTCTCCCCTTCCATTTTTGTCCTGCAGCATGGAGACATATTTTCCAGTGGAGGATAACACGGAAGTAAGCACCATAATCGCAGTGGTGTCTATTCTTTGCATGAAAACCAGGAGCATGGCTGTCACTAAGCTGTTTCTTCAGGCCAAGTGCCCAGGGCCCTGCAGGAGCCCCCAAGGGGTTTTTCTGGGCAGTCGCACCCAGCAAAATCTGTCCTGGGCAGCGTTTGATCTCCACTGCTGAGGTTCTCTCCATCTCTACTAAAACTTCTTAAACTATGATTCCTGCAGGAATCAAATTTAATCTGTTTCAGTATATTTTATGCTCCTCTGATTCATTCAAAGCTGAACAAAAGCATTGCACTACTTAGGTCTCCTATTTTACTTGGGGAACTATATTATTAGTAGCCCCATTCAGGAACTAGATTAACTTGCGTCAAGCAGATTAAAAACCCAAGCTACACCTGTGGTATTCAGCTTGCTCTTTAATCTTATCCACTAAATTAAAAAAGCTCTGGATAAAAATGAGACAGGTTAACCTATCACTTGTCTCGTAGAAGGGTCTTTAGGGTAAAAGAGGACTCGGTTCTCCTGCAAGTCTGGTAAATTTTCCCCTTCTTTGCTGGGAAATACCACCTCTCTGTATTCACCACCAAACTATTCTGTTTACTTGAACAAAACAAAGCATCCTTTTGAGCTGTACATGCAAAAAAATCAGTTTTAATATATTAACAAATGCAAAGAAAAACTCTATATTTCTATGTTTGATTGATACTACAAGAAAAATTAATGTGACTTTTTTTATTTCTTAATTTTTATTCTATGACCAATAGATTTATTTGATACTCTTCTATTTTAGATTACTCTTTTTTATGATATTCTAGTCACACTCTGGTGTTATATGAGTGAGAATTCTGTTTTTAATATAAACCAAAATTGAATAAGGGATGAAAATAAAAATTATATTTGTGTATATATATATATGAATGGTTTTAATATACCATGTATATTTGTATATATACATATATGAGATGACCAGTTAGTAAATATTTTATTTTGCTCTATATAGGGTAGACTATACCTAGATCAGTTCAGACAGATTGAACAATAAAGTGAACATGACAAAATGGGTTTTAAGTCAGGAAACAGAACAGTAAAACAATTTCCTGAGTTATTTAAATGCTTTCATTGAAGAAATGTCATTACATACTTGAATTACACTGGAATATAATTATATAAACACCACAAATAATAATATTTTACCAAGAAACACAGAAGTTAAGGGAGGGGAATTATTTCCTGAAATATTTCTTCATTTTTAGATCAGATTCCGGTTGAGGTTCTGGTTGTTATAAGAAACAAATCAAAAGAAAGGTTCTCAATTTATTTTAGGAGTCTGTGTCCTTTACATTCATGCACATACTTATCTCAAAGTATCTGATATATGAACAGCTGTATTTAGGACCTATATTTAGGTCCCTGCGGGTTTAAGATGCAGCCATTACACAAAAGCCCTCCCTTTGAATTATTTTGGTGACCTTAATTAGAATTTTAGCTTCACAATTTAGCATCACTGAGGATGCTTATGAAAAGTCTGCTTGTGAGCAATTAATTCTAATCTTTTCATAGGCTAAGTCAGAGGAGTGTATTTTTCTTCTCACGTGTCCTCAATTTTGGTATTATGTGTGTTACAAATTCATCACAAAGCTCTGCCTGGTGTGTCTAGCTGAAATGAAAGATAGCAGAACAATATTATCCAAAAATAGAGACTAAATGAACAATCTGAAAATTCCTGTTTACTTAAAAATTTCAAAGTTAAGGGAATTTTAATAGCCTAAGAGTAGCCAGATTAAAAAAATGTAAAATATGTATTGTAGAAGGTTTTTTATCTTTGAGAAATTTACTATTGAAGTATTTGTAATTGAGCACAAAATTGCATATATTATTATTGACCAAACAGCAATGATTTTAGGGATTACCCTGAAAGTATCTATGAATAGAATTTGAGCCTTAGCCAGACCAAAAATATCCATTAAAATTTGAAAGACAACTGTGGCTCTTCCTACTTCCTTTCTCATCAACTCAAACAACTGTGATTCAGATCAGGTGTATGCATTATGAGTAAAGGTCACTATCCTACTCACAGTGACAGTATATTACTAAAAGAACTTTAAGGTATACTCTGCCACATTGTGAGATGGAAACAATTTCACTTTAATACATGTACTTCTTCATCAATTATTCCATAAAACTGTATGTTATTACCAAGAAGCTCACCTCTTTCAAATAATTTTTGTCTCAAACTTAGCTCTTGGGAAAAATGATTGCAAGTAACTTTATCCCCAAATGAATATGGCACATGGAAACAGATCCACCCCTCTCCCTGCTTCCATAGTCCTTACTGATAACACTTGGGTTTAAAATGTTACTTGAGTATTTAAAATGCTGTTAATCTAGCAAAAGTTTGAGAGATTTATTCCTCCTTATACAGGCATTAAAAGAAATGAAAAGAAAGGCAAGTTAGGCTACCCTAATCCCTCAGGACAGGGAGAACTGCTCTAAAGATAAATAAGCCAAGTACAAGGGGAAGTAAGGTGAAGTATAATACCATTTGGGGAAAAAAAATTAAGGTAATAATATTCTTTCCCAAGCAATGGCATATACTCTTAGCCATCAATAGAAAGCGCTTTTCCTTCAGAGTACATTTATTTATATCCCAGAAGGAAAGTGATGCATGCACAGAGGGAACAGAAAAGTCTGGCATGTGACTGTTATGAAGAGAACCACTGCGTAGTATTAGTTTAGATTAAGATTGTGCTTGTTTTAAAACACAGCCTGTCCTTAAAAAAAACAGTCCACATGATCAATAAATGTTAAATCATCTAAGGATGGAATTTTTGGAAACTCAAGACGCAGACTTGGGAGGTAATTTGTTTAGCCCCAACAACATACTTTTTGCTGTAGCACATCCCAGCTGCAATCTGTCTTGTTAGGGATGATGGGCCCACACAGGGTCCCTGCACACACACTTAGAAAACTGCGCACTTGAACCACTAAGCAGAAGGAGAACCTAAACCATACAGAAACACTTGGAAGAAAGAACTTACACACATAATGCGGTTTTTATTAATTCTGTACCCTGTTAGTGTTGAGAAGGGCATGTCAGAAGGAGTGAGAACCTGGCACAAAAAACACCAGATATTCCAGGCACAGCAGAGAAAATTTAAAATCACAGGAGTACAAAGAAACTAAAGTAAACTTTTGCATTTGAGGTTACCACAGAACGGAGGTGTAGATTCAAAAGAAAAATATTTCTTCCCTCTGAATGGTCCATTAAAGTAACATGACATGATTCTTTACTAATAAGATTAGAAGGTACAAAATTCTCTATGGGTAGGGACTGTCTACAGTAAATTGTGGTGGAACACTATCGGGTTTTATTATTTAAATTGGGTAATGACAGCAGTTTTTGTTTCTACTGCTTAGGTGGCCTTGATTTAGTACAGTCTATCCATAAGTTCCCCGAAGGTTTGTATGTCAGCCACACTGAGACAGCTACACGTGGAACTGCACAACAGTGGGGTGGGAAAGGTCAGGGAGGGGAGGGTTGGGAAGCCAGATCAAGGTGGAACAAAAAACGGTGAAAAATCTCATCAGACTCAGGAGTTTAAAGACAAGTCTCCTCAAAAACCTTGTCCGTCTTGCAAGGGCCACAAGGACTCATGTCACTGAGCATTGCAGAGTTGATTATAGCAGAGTATATTGACAATTCCAGCTTTTGGTCAAATGGCTGTAAATATCCAGGTTTTCTGAGGATTTCCTTCATGAGCGAAGAAGACAGGTCAAGTGACACCAGCAGTGTCTGCGTGACTCCACAAGTAAATTTCAGCCACTTATAGAAAAGTCTCCCTTATCTGCTATTGTTATATATTCATCCCCATCTACCTTCAAGGAGTGAGCCGGGTTTATTTATTTGTCCAGACTAACACCATTTAGGGCTGTAACAATGTCTCTTCTCTAGAGGAAACAAGCTCAAGGCTAACGCTACCTTGTAGTTCAGACAAAACAAATGACCCCATATTTGACTTGTCATCAAATTGGGACGAATTTTTTAAAATAAAGTCATCTAGTTCTTTTTGTCTTCCTACTTTCTTTCGTTCATGGAAAGGTACACAAGAAGCCAATGAAAAAGAACAAAAACCAAGATTTTTTTAAAATAATTTTGAACACATTTTGATTTTTGTTTACAGACTCTGATAACCAGAGGTATAATCAGATTATCCAAAAAATGGCAGACACATCACGTAGCAAATTAATGTGTTGGCAAATTTGTAGAACTTCCATATCACGGAGAGAACGTAAAAAAAATCTTTTTGCACGTGCCTACATTATACCTTCTTTGTAAACTTCCTCCTTTCAGTTACATTCGGGAATTGAAAAAAATACAGTATGAGGTATCATGCAAAATGCGTGTGCACTGCATAGATACACGTGTAACGCGTGTACAAAAAAAGGGTCATCCTTGCTGGCAGTACATATTGCTCACACTGTTAGTAGAAAATAAGGCATTCTCACAGAGCTAACAACAGAAGAATATGCCTGCTTCTCTTTCAACCGTGGTGATAGCATTAATATTATCCATGCCTTCTACAAAAGCTCTTGGCTTCAAGGCTTGTTCCTCTCTAGTTACGGGTACCCAGGTAAAAAGGTTGCGGTTTCGTATTGCTTTTCGCATGAAGCTTATGGAAGATGGTAAAATATGTGCTTCTCTAAGTTCCTTTCAAGCCTCCTTATTCTAAATAAAAAGTAGAATATTTTCAGTCAACAGGAACAGCTCACTCTGCTGCCAGGCACTGCAGTTTGCAGCGCCTGTAGTTTGGGATTACAGTGTTGTTGTTAACTGGGGATGTAACCTGCCTGAAGTTCTCCAGATGACACAGTTTTTCTAGACAACATCTTGTAGACATTCACTGTTAGGAGGCAGATTACTTCCACATTACTGTGGAAACGATAGTGAGGGACCACAAAACAAGAAGTTCCCAGGGTGATAAAAAAGTAACGAAATGGATAAAAAAAAAACAGAGAAGGAGGAGCACCAATTCAGCACTCTCTTTGAGCTGTTTCAGAAGAGCACTTACTTTTCATGATGACATTCTCAGACAAGCAAAAATATCAGTAACAGTGTAACTATGGCATCATAGACTGGCCTGAGACCATACCCTTTGATTAATAATGACCCCCTGGTAGCTTCATTTTACCTTTACCTCAGATTTTCTTCCTTCACAAAATTCTGTCTTGAGCTGGCTTGGGCTACACTTGGGCTAGTGTAGGGCATTGATGGGATCTCATGCTCACCCACTAACAATTATGCAACAGATTTAACTCCTTCCCAATATTTAACGAGAATTTAATTTTTTTTAAGAGTAAAGTCATCACATTAGCAAACTTGAACAGAGTAACTCAATGTACTAATTTCAAATACCTGCCTTTCTAAAGATGGTATGATCCTCTGGCTGTCTTTTGTTCTCCTAGATGTAAAGTTCATTCTGACCTTCTCTATCCCTGCTTGTCTCTGTTTCCAGAACAGCTCCTTCACTATTCAACTGCCTGTTGTATTTATCCTTCCCTGCGGAAAGAGTTAAAGGGGAAAGGAAGAAAACATCTACAATTAAATTGCTCTTAAGTTGTTCCTGCCTCTTGGCAGCTGCAGATTGTAATTCAGCAGTTTACAACTCTCCCTCCTCACTTTAGAAAGAATAAATAATGTAGAGTCTTACAGTCATATTTGCAGTAGAAAAGGAATGCTGGGACTTACAAATTGCTACTGAAAAGACAATCACATTCAAGGGGACAAAGGCTTCAAAGTTAAACCTCTTAAAGAGGTCTCTAAGAGAAGAAACACTAAAAAAATGTATCGAGTCTATAATGGCTTGAAGAAACTATTAATTCCAGCATGGTTTGTTTCAAAGCAGTTCGCACATCTGTATAAAGGCATAAGTAGAAAGGAAACTTATCTCACCGAATTGTAAGAAAATGTTCAAGAAATACCTATAAAAAATTTCTTTCCAGTAGACACCTTGTAAAACTGCCAGCTCGTGACTTGCACCGCAGCCTTTTGTTACCTTTTAACAGCCTGAGGTTGTATGAGTCTTTAGCAAACATGTGCCCATTAGTGTCTTTTGTGTGTCATATTCTCTTGACAATCACACAAAAGTAAAGCAACTCTGCAAATAAATTTGAAAGCACAACTGCCTTCAGATCTAGAGACTGGGGAGTCTGATGGGTGATCTTTATAATCCTAGACTTTTAGTGAGATGCAGTGGGAAGGCACCTCTGGAGGAGATTGTCTAGTCCAACCCTGCGGTTAGAGCAGGGCTAGCTACAGCAAATTGCTCAGAGCCAGGTAGCATCAGGTTTTGAATATCTATCTCTAAGGAAAGAGTCTTCACAACCTCTGTTGAAAACCTGTTCCTGTGTTTCATCATTTCTGCTGTAAAATGTTTTCCCTATTTTTAACTGGAATGTCCTGTATTTCAGTTGTGCCCTCTGCCTCTTGTCATATCTCTTGTCCTGGGGAGCCCAGAATTGGACACAGCAACCAGATGTGTTTCACCACTGCTGATTTGAGGGGAAAGATCATCCCCCTGGACCTGCTGGCAATGTTCTTGTCCACCAGGACACCAAGGTCTTCCACTGCAGAGCTTCTTTTCAGCTGCTTAGCCCCCACTAAGGGGGGCAACTACTGCCACATAGGATTACTCCCATCCAGGTGCAGCACTTTGGCCAGCTTTGTTGAACTTCATGAGACTTCTGTGAGCTCCTCTCAGGGTCTCTCTGAATGACAGTACCTGCTATCCAAGACTCCTCACAGTCTTGTATCAACTTCAAAGCTTCACAGGGTGCACTCTCACTCATTGTCCACTTCAGCAAGGGGCTTAAGCAGGAGTTGACTCAGTATTCCTGAAGGCCGGACTTATCAGTAGAGATTGAGGCCAAAAAGGTGCTGAGTATATTCGCTTTCTCACGTCCTTCATCAGATCCACCGCCCCATTCAGCAGAAGGGCTACATTTGCCTCAAGCATTTAGTTGTTGTGATCTACAATGTTTCCTCCACCCATCTCTATCCCAGTACTACAAAATGGGACACTTGTTCCCAGTTTAGGAGTGCTACCCTCATAAGAGTTTAAGCTGGACTGCCACTGGCCTACGAGCTACAGCACACATCCATTCTGGTGCCTTTGCTCTTCAGGTATTTACTTCCAGCTGAGAAGCAAGGTGTAAAGTATGAGCATTCTATCACTGCATCTAAATCTGTCAGAGCTAATCTGTCAGAACCCTCACTTACATTTATAAAATGCCCAGCTCCTGAGTGCCTCCAATATAGGCAGCTTCTTTCCAAGGGACAACTGGTGGAATATTGTACCACACAGGTGCAAAATGTATACTAGACTAGACTATATACTAGACTAATACTAGACTAGAATTAACTGGTAACAGAAAGCAACCCATAAGTGGGAGTCTATTCTCATTTTTCCTTTAACACAGTTTTCTCCCTACACTTTCACCATTCACTGTGCAGACATGGAACAAATTTCAATTTTTTATCCATTGCCTGAGAAGGTTTCAAAACTACAAGACGTACCCTGTGCATGACAGTGAGGTGAGTGACATGCTGCCACTCAGCACACTGCTTAGGAATTAGCATGTTATAGCACAGCAGTAACATATCACAAAGCAGATGTGTAACACAACAGTCACTTAGATGATAGGCATGCAAGTTACTCCAAGACCCTGAAGTCTTTGCTTGTTTGCTGTCAGTTCCTACTCGTTTTGAACAAATGTGTGTGCCAAGTGCAAAATGTTTTTAAAAAACTGCTTGACATTTATAATTACACAATAACCTTCCAGGATAATTTATCTGGTTTAATTTTTTAGCACAATTATAAGCACTGATCAGAGAGCAGTCTCCATCTACAATGATACTGTCAGTATGCACACTACTGACAGAGTGCTCACTTCTGCACAGCTCATCCTGCCAGAATAAATACAAGAAAAAGCAGGAATTCACAGTCCCCCTTACCTCCTTGACGGGATCTAGCATGTGGCAGAAACTTCAGAAAAAAAGGGCACAGGCTGGTAATTTTGCACCAAAGTGAGCAGTAACTGAGAATGCAGATTACCACAGGTTCCCATGTCTTCTCACCAGGGTTTTTCCTTCCTCAGCATAGGAAAGGTGTTGCAGAATGGGCAGACTCCTTTCCTGAAGGGAAGCGAGCACAAAGATTGCCTTTGGTTGGGGAAGAATTAGACTGGTAAAGGTGAAGGATTTGTTTGGCATGTTCAAACACCTGCTCAGATCTGTGAATTTAATCACAATATCAGCAGAGAGAAACAGCACTGATGTCAAATCCCTTCCCAAGTTTAGGGGAAGCAAGATGCCTGTAGCAAACAAACACCAGCTCAGAATTATTTCTCCAGGTCTAATGCAAAGATTCAGAGCCAGTGAGAGAAGTACGCTCCACAGCTCACTGGTTGCAGATTTTTCAAATCAATTTCCAAAGAAAGTTTATGACATAGTTTTTGTATTTAAAAAATTAAAAGTGGAGTAATGTTTTTAAAGCACACAATAACAGATAGAAATAAGTAATTAAACAGCAAATACAACCATTTGCACCTCCCATAAATTGATGCTTCATTTTATGTTGACAAAAAGTGAAAAGAGAAAAATAATCTCTCTTCAATAAGTTTGGACAGTGAAAACTAAATAAACAGTGCAAATAATGACAAATACACAAGATTAAATTTTTTTTGATCTCTAAATCCCATAAGATGTTATTAGAAACAAAAGTGAAACAATGAAGCCTGAAATAAATGCAGCTTGGTTTTCTGTGGATTTGTATCTCATGATTTAAGCTCTAATTTGAGCTTTTCTTCTGGTATGGGAATTTATAACCTCTCACAAAACGTGAACTCTCACTGCTGTCTTTCCTCCAGTCAAAATGCTCATGGGGTGTTTTTTTCCAAAGCTACTAAGAACTCAATTATCTTTCAGACTACTTCCCTTCTGTCAAATTTGGTTGACACTGGTCAGCAGGTTTGAAAGTTATTAGAGAAGACACTTAGACAAATGAAAATGAAAAACAAATGGAAAAAATATTACTTCTATAAAAACAAGCGAAGAGTATTTTTCCAATAATCTTTTGTGTTATCTTATGTTCAGTTTCATGCACAGGGAAATATATGACACCTGAATCCTTATAAAAAGGAAATCCTAAGAAACAAATCAGATTGCTGTTTAAGACCAAAGAGTCTCAGAGGAAAGAGTAACAATACACGATTTCCTAGTAGCTGAAACTGCTTTTGCCAACATTGACCTTGCAAATCTTTACAAAATAACACCAAATGCTACTCATGCTAACAAAAATCAGCATCTCACTAAAATAAATGGAAAGTGAAAGTAGCAGGCAGAGCTCACAAGATCAAATAAGGACTACAGGGCTCAGCCCAACAGTATCTAAACTGATCTCCCCTTTCAAGACACTGGTAATCTGTTCAGCTCACTAACTTATTGTTTCCACCTATTTAGGTCAGATAAAATAACATGCAATTTTGGATTAAATATAAAAGTGCAGATAAGCTGCCCTATTTTTATTTATCCCTTTACTTTTTACATCCATATAACCATGCAGAACCCAGAGTTTATATTTTCCTAAATAAAGTGCTTCAAGTTAGGGGCTTTTTAATGAATGTCACAGTTTTTAATGCATAGGTTAATCTCTTATTTGAAAAATAGACCACTATAATATTTAAAGACATAAAAATTACTTTTGTAACACAAGTAATGTCTTTCCATGTATCCATTTATGGAAAAAAAAAAAATCACAAATGAAAAGATTAACCTGAACACTGAGGACACATTTAACATAAGCCTTCCCCAGGCTCATCATTACCTGTATGGCACTGCTGACCTTGAAAAGCTTTCATGTTAACCGAAAAAGGTTGTAGAGACCTAGGACACAGAACTCGAAAAAATATGCATTTCCATGCAGACTGCGCTCATCACTTTGGGATTATCACATACTTCTACCTTAAAATTAAATTTTTAACTTTGCTCTCAATAATTAATTTATTCAGTAGCCTTAATCAGAGCAAATAAGCAGAACATTTATATGAATTCAAGGATTATTTCTGTGACAAGAGCCACTGAGGTAAAAATATTCAGTGTTTGACCTCTTATGACAGAGAAAGTCAAAGACCAAAAGGCACGTTCCATCACCCATTTTTGAAGAGAAGTTATTCCAGCAGAAACAGAATGCCAAAGGAGGCCCCGTGGAAGGGTCAGGAAGGGACAGGTAGTGACTCCCACAGCAAGCAGGCAGGGCTTGGCTTGTTCAGCATGGGGCACCTGCGATGCTGCGGTGCCACATCGGTGGGGCAGGAGCCGGTCAATTGACAAAGCAGCCCCGGTGAGAGGGAGGCAGCCCTGGCAGGAGAGTGGCCATGCTCCAAACACTGCCCCACAAACTTCTGCCTACAGGTCAAGGACTTGCTTTTCATTACACTGCCTAAGTAAGCACTAAGAGCATTTTTAGCAGCAGAACAAATATATTTTATGAGTCTCTACTATCACAGAGACAGAAGCACGATGGTTTTGATTATTTTGCAAGTTAAAAGTGGTTTTAGAGAGGTGACAGCGGATACCATTAAAATCAGTCGAAAAGTTCTCACCCCAACATCTGTAAAATTTTGTGTACTTAAACTCAGGATTAGGCTTCACTTGTACCAAATCACTGGAGTGTACCAGGTCTCTGTGACTTGCACTTCTGAAAACCTACTTTTTGGGGAATTAAGCCATTAGCAAGACAAATAGGAAATGCAAATTAAATAAACATAGATTGCATGGAATGGCATAATTTTAATCAGATGAATAAGCAAACTCAGCAAATTCAGGCATAACTTATCAGTAGCTAACAATTCACTTTGATCTTTGCGGTTAATTTTTCTTGTACAACAACAATCATAAGGCATCTCAGTTTTTTACTTAAAGGTCCTTATTCCTGTGCCTTTTTTATAATATGTTGCTTTAATTTCATTCGCTCTGGTTAAAATGGAAGTGTATACTTTCAAAAACCAGCAAGACTTGCATTGTCTTCTAAAACTCTCCATTTAGCTATGTCAAACAGTTTGGGATGGCCGGGATCAGAAGTTGCAGTTAATTCTACAGTTCAAATAGTGAGAAGCAGAAACATTTGATAATCCAGCCTCACTGTGACAAGGCAACCAGGACATATTCTCCCTGGATGTGGGGGAAGGACAAATGATCACATTAAAGATCTTTTTCTATCCGTCTTTTATCTGTGAAATACACAACAAAAAAGTTAGAGCACTAAATGACAGAAAAGGCAAAAATGGCAGCACATGTAGCTCTCTCCCAGGAGCTGCCTGTGCCAGGCTCTCCTCAGCAGCCTGCAGTCACCCTCAGTTCATGCTGGTCAGGTCTTTTACTGAAAGAGAGTTTTTCTTTCAGTATTTATGTAGTGCAGCAGGCAACTGTTTACCTCAGAGGCATAAAAGTAAATCCGGATGTGTTTGATCCATAGTGCCACAGCAGCTCTGTTGCCTATGGAAACAAAGGCTCCTTTCAGGGAGTTCACACAACAGGCCCTGCAATGCAAGAGACTCATCAATTTCAGCCACTGTATTATTTGTAGGTATTTTGCTAAGATATATATACACATACACATATACTACAAAATATTGTCTCTGTAATATTCCAGTGTGATCAAATAGGACAGTTCCTGAGTCTCATATTAATTTTACGTTACTTTATTTAAACAACATAATCCCCTTTTAAACAAACTAATAGTTGAAATGTAATAAATGTTCCAGCTATAAGTATCTGTTTTGTTCCTCAACCTTTCACCATGTAGGTTGTTGAGTACTTTGTGGACAGCAGCTTGACAAATCTGTTTCATGCTTACTCACAAATTCAGCTTTTGAAGATGACCCTGGGCATGGAGTTTAAAGATGCTGCAGAGAATGGCCAACATACTAGAAGCACCTTGTTAAAGGTTTCCTTTGAAAAAACACTTATTTGTGAATATGTTATAACTTCCTAAATGCCATTCCTGTGCAGAGACCTCTGCACATTTTACAGAAAACTGATCAAGTATGACACATTTTAACAGATCACAGTGCAATGTTTGTTACAGCCCTTTCCCAGTGACAACCTGAGGTGGGAAAAAAGGAACATGGTCAGATCCAGGGCTTGAATGCAAAGTCCATGATATTTTCCTCCACGTGTAATGCAATAATTGGGTAAATTTTCAACTGTAGGCAGCTCCGTTGTTGTTAAGAATATAGCTCAATGCCTCCTTCCTCTTTAAGGATACTATTAAAGAATATATTCACAAAATTTATACCTTACATGAGTTTCCTTAAAGACATCTTGTATGAATCTTCAGATTTCAATTTAAGAAGGCAATTAGCAGCTAAGAGCACCTTATTAAATCTGCTTTTAATTATAATTCACCAATGTTTATAGCTCACTTATAATTTTTGCATATTATTACATTATTAGAGATCAAAATGAGTGAACAAAGCTTTAGTTTATGTTCAATGATAATGTTTCATAGAAAATTAAAAGAAAAATTTTTAACTCACTTAAACTGGAATATTGTTCTCCATTAGGAATCTAGGGCCAAAAATGCCTTGAAAATGTCATCTGCATAAATATTCATGTACCTGTGAACAGATAACTTTAGAAGCAGATTTGACAGAAACAAAGAATAGCTTCTTCACATTGCAGTAGATGACTAAGATCATTTGAATGATTTATTGATAAGCCAATGTACAGAATAAATACAAAGAGAACAGGTTGGACTTGTTGTTACCAAAAAAAATCATTACAAGACTGCCTAGCATGTGAATTCATAAATATAAGAGTACTGTGGGTGGGTTTCCATTACAAAAAAAGTCACACACAATAAGAAAAAGACATCAATAATCTGCAATTTCCATTACTTTTCTACTCTTTTGAAGGCAGGATTTTTATTTGTTGGAGATTTGGTTTGGTTTCGGTTTTTTTATAATTGGAAGGATGTTAGAATTCAAAGAGGAAATTTTTACTTTTTTTTTTAAATATTTCTATTGACCCTGAATTATGTCACAATTTGGAGCACCAGAGTTGTGGGTAAACCCAAGACAGTAAGGGCAGGCTGTGGGCATTTTAGATGCCAATTCCATCACTCTTCCTCTATCAAGTGATACTCACATGAGTAATCCCATTGAAAACAGAAGGATGACTTGTGCACTAAGTGCTGTTTAATGGAAGGGTAGCAGGCTGGAGGCAGACAAAGCAAGACTTATTAGCTGATAAACTCATTGCTTCCAGGGGAAGGGCAAGGGCAACCTCTGGATAGCATCTACCTTCAATTCCCAGAGGTATCAATACTTTCCAACTGTAAAAGACTAAATACTCCAGAAGTTATATGAACAGTCAAAAGCCTCACAGGATCAGCACCAGCTGCTCAAAATGTCATAGGATCAACTTTAAGAAACATATGTCAAAACCTATTCTCCAGATCTCCTAACAGAGGCATTTTGAGGCCACCTTCTTTCAGGGCCATGTCTGTAGCTGTGTGACCTTGGGCCCTGCCCTGGAGCTGGGTTGCTGTCAGTGTGCAACCCACAGACATACTGCACTGAAGAGCACCGAACGTGGAAGGGTGCATCGAGGAAAGACACATTTTTGCTAAAGTCCTGTGCACAAAGCTATGCCAGTTTCTTTTCCCAGCTTAGTGTAATTTGGAATGTTCCATGGCCCAGCAAGACCAGGTTCAGCACTAAAATCTTACTATCTCCAAAGTCAGATGTATGTGACAAAAATGCTCCTTTAATCCTCTTCCATTTTGCATAGACAATAAACCAAAACACAATGTGGCCACCAAGTATTCACACTGATTAACAGCTTTGGGCCTTCTAGTAGACATACTTAGCAAAGCAATGAAAAATTCTGGAGTAAACCCTAGCCTAGTTTTCTCTTAAAATATAGTTCCTAGATTGGTAGTCTACTTAAACTCCTTGGATGTTTTTCACTATGTAGACAATAGAGAAGAAGACAAAATGTTACGTTCTAAATGGGCAAACTATGTCCTATGCTTTAATGCAACAGCCAAGATCATCCTTAATAATGTTGTTATTCAAATTATGTTCAGAATACCAGACATGGCAATAATCACGTAATAAATGCATCACCCTATAGACCTAAAAAATAGGAGGCAGAAGCCATAAGTAAAGAATGAACATCAGGTGAACACTTTCAAATAGATGGAAGCACTGAACTTCAGGACAGTCAATTTTAGAGAGTTAGAATAAGGGAAGAATTTAAAAGGTCCAGCATTAACTTCAAAGCTAAATATTATTCTATGTTATGTGCCTTTTTTTAACTTCAGCCTTTAATAAGAGGGGGTTGAACAAGTGCAAAAATGTAGCTGCAAAAGCAGACACGTTTGACAAGTTTGGCAGCACATGAATAGAACTTAGAGTATTATATGCAGCTTAAAAGATAAAAAAATAACAGCGTTCCTCTTAATTAGAGAAGCCATATGCTCTATGAAATAAATCCTGGTAGTAGGAAAGCTTGTAATTACAACCTTATTTTTAAACAGATCCTTTTAATTCTATTATATTCTGTATTTCTGTTTTATTTACTAAAATATTAAGATCACAGGGTTATTATGAAAAAGTGCACTTCACAGTCGAAAGAATAGCATGACAACGATATTGCTACATCTCCTCCTACAAACAGGAGATGGTAAACAGGGGTCTACATGCTAAAGATTATTTTCTTCTCTACAATGAAAGCTAAGAAAATAAAGAAGGAAAAAATAACATCTGTCGTAGTGAGTTTGTCTTGCTCAGTATTCTGCCTGTATGGATATGATATTTAAGAGTGTTCAAATGAAAATAAACCTGCGGTACTACCTACAGGTTTTAAAACCAGAGGGGTCACGTGGGGCATCTAATCCAAGCACCTATCTCACCTTAGTTTTAGGACTATTCTTAATTTTTCTTTTGAAGTGGGAACAGATGATATTTTTTTTGTAACTGTGTTTTGTTGAATGGTATAAAGTTTTGACTCAAGCTTTTTAGAATTAATTTCATGCAGAAAAACTTAACTGTACTTCTGTCTTTTAAATGAAAATATCTTTAAAACAACATTCATCCGGAGAATCTAAAAAAGATCACTGCCATCCTTATTACTTCTAGCTACTCATAATAAGATGGTTTCATATAAGGAACTATCAATCAGTTTTACAGACAGAGGTATGTTTCTATAACTATATAATAGGTATCATTCTCAAGCATGAATCACAGGTTTTCTAGGTGCCAGACTTCCAATACAATGAAGATCAGTCTATAAAAACATGAATGAGCCCATACATGTAAGAAATGCAATTCACTTGAGAACAAAACTTCTTGCCAAGGAATTTAAGGTGATCTAATTAAATTCAAGATAGCAATTTGACTGTATTTTTAGTAGTATGAGAGGTCCGGGTCCTCTTCCTTACTAACCTCTCAGATTAGGATTTTCCATTTCCACGCTCGTTGGAGCTGACACTTACCTGTACCCACTGCACCATCCTACAGGCAGGCATACAGTGCAGCTTGCTTCCCTTCAAGCATTAACAGCAAGCAGCTGAAACAGGCTTATGCCAGTTCTGCTGCTCTGATTGCTGAGCAAAGAGGACAGGAAATCATTATAGTCAAAACATTTCTAACAAAGGTCACTTTAATACAAAGTTACATCAATCACCTTGAAAAAAAGAGTACATTTCAATTGATGTCATTTGTTCATGGGGCTAATATCTGCTTTATTTTAAAAATTTGGCTGGTTCTGGAGAAAAATCATTAAAAATTAACTATGTCTTTCAAGAGAGATTTAAGTCTTGTGTGAGAAGATAAAATTGCATGAGTTGTTTCATATGATAATCTGAATGGCTGTTTGAAAACTTTTTTTCTGAAAACATTACTGTGAAAGTAGCATTAATGCAAAAGACTCATCGAGAGAAGATGAGTCTGGATAAAGCAATTCTCAGGATTTACCCTGGTCTGGTTACATGCACCATAGAATCCAGGCCTTTAGTTCACAAACGTAGCATTATACAAGCGAAATAAGGCAGAATTATTACACCTATAACTCATAATACATGCACACATTCAGAACTATTAGACACACCAGATGAGGCATCTGACTTTGTATAAAACTTTTGCAGTTGATTTTGACATGGGCACGTTTTAAGAATATCTTAGAATTGCAGATGAAACTTCATACACTTTTTGCTGGGAAAAGTTAACTGAATTTACAGGTATAAATGAGGCCCCAGCTTTCAGACATTAATACTCAGGTGACTGCTAAACTTAATAATTAAATTTTCAGTGACTTCAGTCATCTTAATTCAGACTATAAACTACTTTTATCTATATCAGAATACATAAGCATGTGCTTAGAAGTATGCTTTTCAAAGAAAGTGAAGGACTTAACCACATGTCAAATTATTTGCTGAAGAAAAATAGGTGGATAGTTTGGAGACAGTGATTTTGCCTATGGTGATATTGTGGAATCAAAGTCTACATGCACACAAATTCGTATTCAAATGTTATATGTTTAATCTTCACATTTATATATAATTAACAGACATACAAAAACATGGACAAACAATATAATTATATGTAATTTGACAACACAGAGTAAACAACCTATCTCTGCAGTTTTATCCTACATTAAAAATTATCTAGTATCTGCAGGGTATCTTGTGGGATTAGTCCACTGCACAATTTTAATTCCAGTGAAGGTTTTTTCAAGGCTAAGGACCATCCTTGTAAATTCATATGTATGCTGCATTTTCAAAACTATTCCCAAAATATTTTAATTTTGATTTATCCACAACACATCTGTGTACAGATTTGTAAATAGTATATTCAAGCTGTTTAATTTCAAATCACTCTGTTTTGAAAAGGCTAGTACGAAATTGAATGTCATTTGATTGTTATTCTGCTTAGGAGAGACTACAAAGGAAGGATCAGTGAGGGAGCAGAGAAAAACTCCAGTGAGAAATAGGATGAAAACAGAGTTGAGAATGTGAAGAATGAACAACCGAGTGTGAAAAAGAGAAGCACAGAAGAATATAAAATTCCCATGCACTGGCATTTAAGGGAGAAGAAGCTTACACAGGTCACTGAGCTGTGCCATCCTCACTTTTCAAGGGTTAGTAAACTCACTCAGTGATAACCTGGCACAGAGCTTGCTTCAGGAGAAGATCCACTCAAGAAAAGTTTACTACATCAAAATAATGGCTCACAAATTATAACCGATATCTAAAATACAATTTTGCAGGCTCTGCAAACCCTCACCCCATCCTTCTGTATCCTCTTGTCAGTGTACACAATCTGTTATGCCCAAAAATCCAGAAATTTCAGTCCCTTTTAAGAGCAAACAATTCTTTCTAACTTGCAGCCCTCCCCAGAAGAGGCACCTGAGATGCTGAGTAGCTGCTGGGGGGCCACGAACTCTCAGGAGGTTTCTGCCCTGCTGTGTTCGAGCCATTCTCCTCGAAGACATGGAGCTATCCCAAAGAGACACAGAGATGCTGCTCCCTGGCCCCAGAAAAGTCATGGCCATGGAGCTGCAATGGCGGGATCTGAATTTTTCTCTTTACAGTTTTTCAAGCTGTGGTTTCTAAAGGTGACAATGGTAATTAGTCCTAAACGCTTTATGTGCCACAGAGAAATGTAGGAGAATATGTCCGGCAGGCATCGTTTTTTAAGTCTCTGCCAACACTTTGATCACAGAATGAATTGTCTGGAATACTGTGAACTCTTTACTTATTAAAATGAAACTGGGGTGTTGTATCAATGAAATATATTTTATTGTGTTCTGTCAATGAGACATATGCTATTATATTATCAAGGTACCAATTCAGACTATAAAATCAGCTTTCCATTTCTCTTAATGAGAGACTGTACCAAAAGTAAATTACATGAGTTTTCATCACTGTACTCGTAATAAAAATAGGACATTTTGGCTCTTTTTGTTAAAGAGAAAGCTAATATAGTATTTATGAAGTCTGTGCAGGGAGCAGTTAAGGACTAATACTGAATATCCAAAATGCTACAGGATCTTTAGTCAAAACGGAGCATGACAATATGAAACACAAAGCATTTTGTCAAGAAAAAAATAAAAGTATTAGGAAAAAGAGGAGTGATTATTATATGAAGAATGAAAGGGTATAGAGAGAGAAAGAGAACTAGCATTTCCAGAAATGAAAATGGGGTGCATTTTTTAAAAAAAGAAGATGCCTTCTAGACTTTAGTTGCGTTTTCAGGAGATGAAAGAAACAAACTTGTAACTCTCCAAAGAGACAGTAAATGTAGACACTGAAAAATCACCACAGCATTTGAAAAGAAATGGGATCTTATTTTATAACCATAAAACTATGAACTGCCTCTTATTATTTAAGGGGTCTTGCTTTTCTGTTCTATTGAGAAGACTTCAAGGTCAAAATGTCTGTATGCTTAATGCCACTTTAGATGCCAATGAAAGGAGATTACAAGAAAAATGAGAACCCTGGGGCTTGCCAGGCCTTTCTGGTATAAGTGCACCTGGTAAAGTCAAGGTTATATAAATGAAGAGAATCCATCATCTGATGTTGTTGTTGGGGGGTTATTTACGTTTAAAGAAAAAGAAAGGAAACTAATAATGTAAAATATTGAAATGTTCAAAGATTGTCTGCACAAAAAAGACAATTTACCACTGTAATATTTGCAATAATAAGTCACAAATTCTCCTTTCAAGGGAGGAGGGAAGCAATTGTTAGGGGAACAGAGAAAGGCATCGTTTGGTAGACAACTCCAAATGACAACTACAAATGAGGCTAAACCCTTTTCAAATTGTCACAGTCTGTTCCCTAGAAATGTAAGGACCTGCTGAAGGTAAACTAAAAATGAAGGGAACTTGGTTGGAATCCAAGAATGTAGGAGAAACTTGCCCACATCCGAAAAACATACATTTTAACTCTACTAATGTCAGAAAAAATGGACTAAACTTTACAACCCAAGGAAGTGTTTTGAGGGCAATATTTCAAATGTTTACCATCAAGGCAGACATGGACATGGAGAGAACTTTCGATGCCATGGAGTTTCAGCATTCAGCAGTAATAGTTGTGACCAGAAGTCTTGATCAGAAAGATTCAGTAAGAGTTGCTTTATTGCAGAATGGCTAAATAGATTTTTCAAGGTCTCCACAAAGTTCATTTTCCTCAAGGATAGAGGGATTTTTTTTCCCCTTTTCCTCCGTCTCAGTCTTATCACATTGTTGATGTGACTTCACGTCTTACAGGTAGGTTATTGTCCTATCTTATTATAATCAGAAGCTCAACCTGCTGCACAGCCGATTTGCTCTGCTAGGTGCAAACGCTGCATTAAACTCGGCAACTACAGTTCGGTAGAGAGGGCAGATGTTAAGCCATTTAATTGCCTTTTCTCTATACCTTGATGGAAGCAAATGGAGGTTTCCTGGGAAGTTCCAGGTCTAGAGGGCATTCTTTCCATATGTTTACTATCCTTAGTGTTCAGATTTGGAGCAATATCCCTCTTTGGTACACAGATCTAAATGATGCTGACAACAAGTACATCAAAGAGGCAATTACTCCTCTAGACTTTACATCAAATTTCACTGTTAATTGAAAGATCATGCCTTTGTTTAGAGATACATACTGCTGTAACAGAGGCTATACATTTAGCAAGGCAAAGAAGGGGCTGAGGCAGGTGTCAGGAAATAGTTTGTACACAGATTCCAGGAGTAAAAGCTGTCAGGAATGGTAGAAAAGGAAGGAAGAGCCATTTACAAGGGAGCTTAAGTGAGAAAAGAGTCTGATACCAGTAAGAAAGAGAAGCAGCGCAGAGAGAGAAGCTGGGCAGAAGGTTAAGTGATCAAAGTTTGATTACTGGTCCAGAGGGACAAAGAGCTTTAGAGTTAAAAAGTTGTCTCTGTCAGGAGAGAACTCCACACTCTGGAGGAAGATAAGGGTTTTGCAAGAACACATACAAAAAAAAAATTAAACAATGCCAATTGCTTATATGCTACTGTGGCATCCACCTTCCACTACAGAACATGCAGCTCTCTTGTCCACAAAACCTCCCTTGAATTCTTTTGACCTTCGTACATCTTTGATGGAAGAAAAAGTGCAGGCAGAGTAGTTCGTGCCAAAATACTATCCTCTGGTGTTTGCTGTCTTAACCATACAACATCAGAAAAGCAAAATCAGCAGCTGCAGGTGTTAAAAGACATATTTTAGGAACAAATGCTACATTCAGGAGAGGTAATGCCCTTCACTTCCAAAAGGCACCTCATTATTAGGCAGGGACTTTAGCACAGTACTGCAAACACTTACTTTGGGTCCAGTCTCATTCCTCTCCACTGTGTACTTTGTAGATTGCCCTGTTCTTTACTAATCTCTTAAACTGGGCACTTCACCACCAACGAAAGCCAGAGAGGGCCTCTGTAGTACCAAGGGGATATTTGTCCTTGCTTGCAGAGGCAGCATAAGGCCTATAACCAAATTAATTTGCACATAAACTCTGCAAGATTCCCAGCTACATTTTTATTTGTGGAAATTTAATATGAGCCTTCTTATGTAAGGACTGGAGGATCAAGCTGGTATTTTGATATCAAAGTGCTCCAGAAATGTGGACCTCCAAAGTCACGAAAGTAGTCAGAGAAGTAGGTTTCAGGGACACACTGAGATTGAGCTCACTAAAATCCATGAAAATATTTTTTTTTTTTCAAACCACTGTATTTTGGATCAAATTTTAAATCAAGTTTGCTGATTTAGCCCTGGGGGTGCCTGATGTGATTCATTATATACAGGCAGATGTGGAACCTGTTTGTTGTACAAGTTTCTGGGATAAGGAGGAACTGAAAGCTGCAGTCTTACTCTCAGCTCTGGGGATACTAAAACTGCAGAGCCTATGGCTCCCCATCCTGCCTATGGTTTGCTTCTGGCTTTATCTTGATTTATATCAACATTTGTGAAGCATTATTAATGTCACAAGAGGCAGACCTGTCAACTAGAATAACACTCTTGGAAAATCTGCTCCCACCTACTTTCCGTTTCAGGTTCATCAGATCTGGCATTTGTGTCTGTCGTTACCCAACCATAGATAAGAAACATGAGAAAAACACATTGTCATTAATTACAGAGGCAAACAAGAATAGCTAAGCACAAGGAGGTTCGGTAAAAGCAACAATCCTTTATACAAATCCACCGTACTCATCTTCTAACTCCAATCACAGCTAAAAGCAGATTGCAGTGCTTTTGTATTACATTGGAAAGGCAAGATAAGTAGCAGAGTATGGTTTGTATCCTAACATTACTCCCTCTGCAAAATCAATACTCCCACATACAGTTTTAGACATTATCCAGGGGAGATGAAGGGAGTCCCACAGGGGAAGCTTGGCACATGCAGTAACGTTTGCAAGGTCAAGACCCTGTTCTTTTAACATATTCCACCAAGGTTAATGTGCTATTGTACAAGATCCAGGACAAGGCCTATGAGTCACTGGAGTCCTTCTCAAATCCCAGCTGCACAGAAAAGCACATTTAAGGCACAAACTGGTTACAGTGATATATATCTTTCAGCACAGAAAAGATAAATGTTCTTTTTTAGGGGGGACGGGAAGGGGCATGGGCAAGGGGGTGGAGGTATTGTGAAAGGCTCAAAGCCATACACATACCTCCAAGTAGCCCATAAGTACTACATATGCAAAAAAAACAAACTAGAAGATCTGAATTTACACAGATAGTTAATGATAAAATAGCTAGGCTATTTTTAGAGACAAAGATACTTGCTGGAATGTTGATTTCATGGCCAACTTGAGCTTGGATAAACCTGTTTCGCTGGGGCTGTTTTATCATGGCAGACATGGTACTTTCTATTCTTAGTAGTTGCCTCCCTATAAGAACCTTAAAAGCAAGTTTATCAACTGATTTTGACTGCATTGCAATTAGATACTGATTTATTGTCACTCAGGGGTAGTATAAACCTGATATTAAGAAAATGTGCTTTCATGCATCTAACTAACCTAACAGGAAAACTGTGATCTAGAAGCAATCCAGATTCCAAAACACTGACATCTATGCTCTACCTCTTCATGTTTAGATCTACAGCAACAAGATAGAGGTTCTGGTTTTTTTTTTAAATTATTATAATTATTTTGATAGCGAGAGTCCTTGGATACAGGTTCCTCAAAGAGAAAAAAAAAATTAGACAGGGAAAGTAAATGAGTCATAAGGGCATAATTTTGTTTGGAACGGGTCATGCAACATTAGTACCCTGGGTTGCCCAAAGCTAAAATTTAACTATCATAACTGTGAGCATCAGATTTGAAATGGATGAATGTGTGAGAAAGCGCAGGAGGGGGTTTCTTTCATTTTCTGTGCTTTTGGGAAGAGAGATATGTGAGGAGAATACAAATCTACTGATTCATACCTATCTATTAGTCATACCTCTGTTGTGCTGGTTGCTTATTCTGTAGACATTCTCTGTTGTATAAATAAGGTGCACTGCCTCAGGGCTTAATATAGTATGTCTTTATACCTTTGTTTTTCTAGTTTTATTTCTAACCCCTGATCATTCTGCACTTTGCTTCACATACTTTGTAAATCAGCTAAAGAATTTTGTAACACAAAAAGTTTGTGCCATTTACAAGTACTTTCCAACTAAGAATTTTTGGATTTTAAACCAATGGATGGCCATCCATTTCCTAAAGAAAGATATCTGTTTCTTTATCATGTTTTAGAGCAAAAATAGTTTCACTGAATGTAACATTTGAAGAAATATAGAGATAAAGATATCTTTTAAAAGCAATATATTGTATGGACAGATGTTTATTTCCAAAACTACTACACTTCTCAATGTACACATTCCGAATTGATTTTCTTTGGGAAAAAAAAAAGAAAAAAAAAGAAAAAAGTAGCATTGCACCTTGACTAACATGAAGCATTATGTTTTTAAACAAAAAATTTTAACAATTTTCTCACCTTTGAACAAGCAGTTTAAGGAAAAGTATTGGCTTGGCTGCAGTTTTTGATGTAAAAACACCATTTTGAATTAGGCTAAAAGATATGCCATGTGAGCTTCAAAGAAAATATTGGGGAGAGGCATATAGGAAAAAATTTAAAACTTCCTTGCAGGGATTTCTAATCTCTCTACATATATTATTTAAAGCTTTGCAAAAGACTAGTCTGCAGTGCTGAATAATTATTTTGCATGTACTAGTTCAAATATTCCCTCTTCTGTTTGCTTGTGTTTTCTATTTTGATTTGCTAGCAATTCTTTTTGAGCAAAAATGAAAACTATATGCATTTTTTTAAATAAAATGCAGAAGTTACCATAACATTGGTATTTTTACCTATCTGTTCATACTGTATGAATGCAGAAGAAATCTGACAATTTACATAGCCAAACTTGCAGTCAAAAACTCATTAGTGATATGTGATTTGACAAGGAAGAAGTTTAAGTGATTGCACATGCATTGACTTTCACATTTCAAGTCAAGAGCACAATAATCTCACCTCATGTGGTATTGAACTTATCTGTTGTGAGTGGTGCAGAAATGTAATGCTGGTGACTTCACCTCAAACCAACACCTTGCTTTTCTAACTCCAGTACGCCCTGTTCTTTTAACCTTGACAAGAAAATACGTAAACAAAAGAGTTAAAATTATAATTTTCTTCTGGACATTATATCTCTTTTTTTCCTAGTAAAAACATGGGGGACAGGCATTGCTTTTTTATTTTCAAATTCTATACGAGACCTATTTTGAGGTTTCATTAAATATTGCCGACCAATATTTCTCCAAAGCAAAACACACGAAATTCAGAAGTAGTTTTTCAAGGGAAATTTGGCCTAGCTTCACTTGGATATTTGTCCAAGTACAAGCCAATAATCATTATTTAGGATTTAGCTCAGTATACATTCACCTGATGACCAGGCAGGCCAGTTTCCCGTGCCAGGTTTACGGAGCACAACAATAACATGCTGATAAACAGTATCATTATGCTCTTGGTTTTACCTAGTTAAAAGGAAAAATGAATATGGTACTAATCTGAAAGCAAGTTCCCTGGCTGGGAGACACACATAAATCCTCCACTCTGCTATGAATGAATACTGCCCAGTTGCAGCCTGCTGGATCTGGGAGCAGGAGTAACCATCTAAACATCTGTGGTATCAGCACAGACTATTTCAGCACAGACCAAACAAAGCTTCCAACATCATCCCTTAAACAGCATGATGTTACAAATCTGGCCAGACCATTACAGCATTAGCAGCATTCAAGTCAATGGGTGCTTTTCCACTGAGTGGAAGCCAAAGTCTTGGACTTCAAGAAAGCATCCTCTCTTCATCTGGTCGCTTTTTCATCTGACCCTTTGCCAGGCACCAAGCTGCTGTTTCCAGACTCTCTTTATAAAAAAAAGACACACCTCTGTTGTGTTTGTTTGGCTTCTTTGCTCTGTTGTGTTTGTCTGGCTTCTTTGATGTGTTTAGTGATTGCTACAGAAATTGCCTATGCATTAATTCATCATGCCTCGGTTTGCTTGTGTCCATTGCATGCAAACCTAGTCATCTTTTACTGCAGTTCCCATGCTGGAGGGAGAAGGGTAAACATAATTTTTAGTTTAGTTTTTCTGACTTTATTTATATATTTTTTCCAAACAAACTCCTCTCCCTCATGGCAAGAGCACCAGATCTTTGGGTTTATCTCAAGGAACATTCTTCAGTATATTGTCTTGGTTAGAAGCATTCAACTCTCTGCCTGTTTTGCATCCCTATTTTAAAAATAAAAGGTTTGCCTGTTCTTTTAATTCTCTTAACATTAATTCAAGTCTGTGTCAGACATGAATCATGGACAGATTAAAGTAAATCTGTCACAGTGAGATTACTGCGAGCATAAAACAGTGCTCAGCAAGTGCCGCTTTCCTTTGCTGTGGGCTCAGATGAAACTACAGGATTATAAAGATAGGCTTGGCTTGATACAAGATACAGAGCATCTTTTATTTATCCAATGCAAACTAACATGAAAAAATATGAAGTCATATTTAACATTTGCTCTAATTAACTTAAATTCTATGTAAGAATTCTACATCTTTACTGAAGTTGGAGAACTTCATGTAAGAAGATTGGAGGGTACAGGGTAGAACGGCCTAAGGAAGGTTTCTGTAATATTGAAACGGAACTGAAATACACAAACCCATTCTGGCCTGTGGTATCACCCAGGAAATATTTTAGCCTAATAAACGTGAGTAGTGATATCTTAAATTCATCTGAAAGAATATAAGAATAAAATTTCAGTAAGATAAAATTATGAGTGGTGTTGAGCAATATTTGACCAGGCATTAAATAATAAGGAAATTCTATGTCTGAGTCCTTCAGCAGAAAAATTATGAAATAAATTTTGAACCCCAAAAAGAAAACAATGGTGTAATACCCTACCATAATTTTTGTTTAATAAACGTCAAAGTTTCCTATTTAGTCTTTTCAAACAATATGAATTCTTCTTTGTGCAGACTTTGCTGGGGGGGTTTTGTTTAGGTTTTGTGGGTTTTTTATTACTTCTAGGTAAGATTATTAAAATCAGCAGAAAGAGACTCAATAATAACAATGAGTTCAGAATTAATTCAATCTGCTGGGATTTCAAAGTAATCATACTAATCAGGAAAGGTCTGAAACTGGTACGGTAGTGCACCACTACAGCCTGATCTCCTATGTCCCAATAAACATCTATACTAAAACTGTTTCCTTCTGACAAAATCACCTGCATTCAAAGGAATTATTAATATAGTTAGATTTAAAAATGTCATAGACCAGCAGTAATCTTCATTATCAGTTGATCTATTTCATGCTTCCAGCAACATGTCAGGTCATTTTGACACTAACTGTAATCTACTAGTCCAGGGATAATAGCTATTGACACGGTAGCTGTGAGTCAGGATGAAAGGGCTTTTGGTGTCGCCCATTTGCAACTGCAATTCACTCTGTGGTAGCTTCTTTCCACAGAGAAAATATTATTGGTTACATTTAACCTTCTGTTCTTAATGCAAAGAAAAGAAATCAGAGAGACATTATAATTCAATTTGGCTCTAATCCATACACAATGAGGAGAAAAAAATCCATTATAATTACAACCTATATAAGTTAGTTTTCTTTGCTCTGAATTTGCAGGGTATAATATGATAAAAAACAATTCCTATCATCATCAAACCACACAACGATAAGAAATGTACCACTAGACAAAGACATTAGACCTGTGACTCTGAACTCTGTCATTCACATGATTAAGTTTCCTTGCAGTTTAATATGTTAGCAAAATACCTACCTTTGAAAGTAAGCCTAGCAGAACACAAAAGTACGCTGAGACAGAAGATGAAAGTTTGCATGTGGCAAAACATTCAATGGAAAGGAGACACTGAGTAACTCCATACTGTGATTTGGCAGGTTGGTGGGAGGAATTTAAAAATATCCCCAGCCTATCTCTAGAAAACAAGAGAAAAGTATGATTATAAGAAGTCATGCTATACCTTCCCATTTTGGATCAAATTCTCCCCCAGTATACTAACTTCTGGGATTGTGTAACAACTACATTGCCTACAAGACAGGCTTTAGGCAGTTTTTGGTGTTCCATACTGCAGAGAAGGAGCTAATGAAAAACGACCAGTAAATTTCCAGTCCTTGTGCTTCACTTCTGTACTTTAAAGGTTTTCTTAATTGACTCTAGCCAAGAAGAGTCAGAGAACAAGCTGGTCTTCAAAAGGAATGGCCTCTTGTCACAAGAAACTGTGACTGCTCATTAACTGCTTGGGTCATTACAAAGGATCCCCTATGCTGCCTAAAGAGAAACCTACATTGACTAATCTGATTTTATCAGCTGATTGTAGGAAAGAGGAAATTCAATTTAACAACTAATTTTGAAAAATTACATTATTTTAAAAATGTATTTTCACGTTTTGTTTGTACTAAGGAATGGAGAACAGTTCTATTTTTAAGTTTATTTAAAAACATGTGAAGGAGGCAGTTATTTTTTTGCAGATTCCTAATGTGTATAAGATGATTATATATTGTATATATACAAATTGTACTGATATCATTTAAGACCAAAGGGATTGAAAGAACTACTAACATCAAAAGATAAAACATAATCATGGGCTAGAAATAAAGGCCTTTTCCCTCATGCCCTTAGAACTATCCTAGTTTTGTGGGGGCTTTTCTTCCCATTTTCTCACATATTTATGATTTTTTACTTCTCTAAATAGATATACATTCTCAAAGATTTTACGTGTCAGTATGGGACTTTTCAAAATACCGAAGTTTTGTGGAAAGCATCGGGCAGGGAGCAAAGGTCCTACTTTTTCTGATCAAACTCTGTGTCAGACCTCTCACTAACTTCACAAATGATCAAGCTCCATTTTCTTACTTGTTTGTCATCGAAGTGATAGACTGATCCAAGCAGCAAAGGTTTATGATTAATCAAAATAGATCTATTTTGGTTTCTAAATGCCAAATACTGATAGTATTCACTACTGTACTTTACCACCCATGCCAGCCCATATGAATACAGAATTCAGTACTCCAAGTCATGTAAAATGCAAACAAAGGACACACGACGGAAAATGAGAGCATTGCCATATTCAGTAGTTTTTCTTGCACTATGTGTAATGAAATAAAATTGTCCTTGATAATTTTGAGGGTTTTATTTACACAGTATACTCTGAATTACTCCCCTCTTCCAACACTAATATATCTAGAAACTTCTAGCGAGTGAAATCAACCTACTACATAAATCAAACAGCGATATTTGCTAACTTGATTTGTCTTAACAGCATTTCTCTTCCTTAACTTTGGAAAAAGGCTGGACCTTCAGGAGGCAATTACCTTAAAAGAGAACATGTTTCCATAAAGCGGCAGAGAAGAGGAAGATATTCATTGGATATCATCAATTGATCAAATCAGTAACTTGGTGACCCAGAGAGGGCTCTATATAAATGTGTCACCTATAGTAAGTCTGTCACCTAGTTGGACCAGAGCTGTATTGCCCATACTGAATACTGTCACAGCCAAAGAAACTTTAAAAAGCCAGGAAGTTCCATATTAATCTGGTCTTATTTCAGACTATTGTGAAAAAAAGTAATTCACACAAAAGAATATTTTTCTAGCCAAATTCAAATCACTGCTGCTTGAAAACATGGAAGACACAGAAGGTCAAAGAAGGGTGGCAAAATGTGCATATGTATTTATTACAATTACAATTCCCTTCCTGCTTAGTCTTATATAAGATCAAATATTGAAGACTACCTTTAAAAAGACATGAAATATTGCAGGTGACAACAAATACAGGAGCATTATCATACGGCCCAATAATATTTATCATAATTTTTTACTGTTCGAGGTTATTTAAAGTTCGAATGTAGTCCAAATACAGCCTTCACCCCAGGTGAACACAGGAGCCTTGGCTCTGTGCTAATCCATAAGCATGAAGCCTTATTCCAGGCTGATTGCTTCATCTACCATAATAAATTATAGCTGACCTGGGGTTGTGTGGCATAAGCTGGTGATTGGTTAGCAAAGAGTAACCAGACCCTACTGCTTCCTTAGCTGAGGGCGAGCACTGCAAGCACCACTGACAGAAACCCAACACCAACAAAGATAATTTCTTTCACAGTGAAAAGTTTTGAAGGAAAGTGGAGGATAACAAATTCATAGGAATTAATAATTTAAAGCCTAGGATGCTGTGAATTCTCTTCTTCAGCTGCTGAACATTATAGCTTTCTGTATACTCAGAGAAACTCTTTTTAAATTCAGATTACATATTTCCACTAGGGTCCAGATTCTGAAGTGCTTATTCAGAAATTGGTTTAGGTAAAAGTCCTACTGAAGCTGCTGGGAATTTCATTTCAATTGAAACTGCATAAATACTGACTGCAGACTTCTGGATTTCACCCTCCAGAGTAATAGACTGTGTAAGCTAGAAAGAATAATTGGAGGGTCTAGTAAGGAACCAGCAGGCTCCTTTAAGTAATTAATATTTTTCTTATGAAAACACTAATCATTGTGATGCCTATGACAATTATTTTCAGGGAAAAATAAAGGAGAACACCTTTTTAGTTTCTAAATACCTTGAAATTGAAATCTTAACTCATAAGACTGTCTTGCTGTTGTACCAATGACTGCCCATTATACAGTCTCATCCTATTACATCTGTGGATAATCCAATTTAGTATTTCTACACCTCTGTAATTAACATATAAGCACTGATTGACTATAGTGCTATAACTTTCAGCTTCAGATAAATATGCAAACAACTTCACTAATAATCAAACAATGTACAAAACCCATTTTGTTTCCCTGAAAAATAGCCTTCTAAATAACCTGTGGCTGAGACAGGATCTGAACCCAAAAATTGCTGATCCCTATATAACACACAGAGATGTAAAGCAAAATTCCTTAGGCTGCTTACAGGCTAACTTATAGTAGTTATACACAGATGGTGATCTGTTAGGTATTAGTTCAGCAGAAAAAATCTAGACGTTTTGACTCTTTAATCCCATTTACCCCTTTGCTGTGAAGCAGAGAAAAATCAGAAAACCCTTAACTTCCCCTCAGGCTGCACTCAGCGAAAGAGGAACACCTTCACACATCCACGAGCAGCTGTAGGCTGGGACATGTTACCGCAGTCATCCTCTCCCCAGGTCACTAGAACAGATTTAGGTTCTCTTCCCAGCTCTGCCAGAGAGTCTTGTGACACTTTGGGCAAGTCACACAGGTCTCACTCCTGCCTGCTGGAAGAATATAACTTTTCCATGTATCTCCAGATGTTTTCTTACCTATAAAGCAGAATAATACTGGGTGACAGACCAGGGTTGTGAGGCTTCACCGACTTGATCTTTGTAAAATCTCTTCAAGTTTTCAATTATCCCTTGAAGGGCCATTACAGAAATACATATTATGGAGCCACAGGTTAGTAGGAATTAATATTCATAATAAGGTCTTTCCAAAAATACTAATATGACCTCCTGGTACTCTGACATATTCCATGCTAAATCTACAAGTGTTAGAAAAATGGCCAAGTTATACAGCAGTTATTCACATGGATAGCAGATGCTGTCTTTAGTAGGGTTATTAGTAAGAGTTATTTATCCAGGTTAGAAAATATCTGTCTGACTCTCTCTATGTATTAGTACACAGTGAGTTATGTTACCTACATTAAAAGTAAAGTATAATACAAACTGTTATATTTACATAAAGAACAATATCTCTGGCAAACTGATAGGCAGTAGGTGGGAGGATGATTGTTCTAGATATAGAAAGGGTATGAAACTCAGGGACACATATGCCTCATGATTCAATAAAACATAGCAAAGCCAACACTTTATAGAACAAGATCTTGAATATGAAGATTTCTCCTTAATGATCAAAATTCTCATCATTAAGTTTTTCTCCATTCAATCTTTTTTTATAAATTACCGTCTTGTTTCTCTTTCTAGAAATTGTGAAAATGCTTCTGCAGACATAGAAAATTCAGATTAAAAGACAAGCTTGTTTCCATTGATTTTCACAAAAGAATGCTGCCATCCTTTCAAAATTACCTTGAACTTAATATTTGTTTATCAACTATGGAAACATTGTTGAAATTTATAAATTGGTTTTATATTAAACTGGTTCAAAGCTTTAATCATGGAGTCATATGCTTTACCTCCATACTAGCTTTGATTATAGCTTTAGGATTCTCAAAACTTGGTCTTTCCAATTAACGGTTGTAATGTCAAGTAAAATTATTTGCTGGGAGCCATGTGGTATCAAAGATAATTCATTTATTTTGCTTTCCTTGGATCTTCTGAAATCTTTTCTACAAAAAGCCTTGCCCCCAGAGGAGGACAGGGGAACAGCATGATTGAAAATGTCATAGTTTTGCCTGGAACCTCTTAGTTCACCGATGGTCTATCTCACCATGTCCTCACTTGTCTTATATGCAATCTATACACTCTCTATTCTCCTTTGTATCTATCCAACCCACAGCAGAGAAGCAGCATTCCTCCCATCTCAGAGTGGATTTTTACTCTCACGGAGACCTGGTGCTGTTCCTGACCTAGACATTTCCGACGGAAGTTATGTTTGAATTAAGCAATCTTGCAATTAGTTAAAATGTAAATTAATGTCAGCATAAGGTCAGGGATGGAAACGTTCGTGGGGCAGCTGTCAGTGTCCTCTCTCAGCAGTGGCTCAACTGTCTGCAGTCACTAATCAGCCTGAGTGCAGGGAGGGGGCCCTAAAGAGCTTGGTGTGATTGTTCAAAGAGTTGTGAAACTTGTCAAACAGCATTACATCCTCAGAAAAAAACAAAGGAGCAGTCAGTGCAATCTTACAGGGCAAAACCCATCATTCCCAGCTCTCAGACATAAGAGTGTGCCTCTTTCATCCTCAAGATCTGGGAATGCAGACAAGCACACATTTTGAATGGTATCTCATTACACAGTTAAATCTGGGATCAGACATCAACAAGAGGATTGTTTTGTGTAAATCTTTGAACTAAATTAGTCTTTTTTCCTCATTGAAAATATTATAATATTTGGATAAGTTTTTTATTAATATATATCATGACTTGCTAATGTGCTACCACATATCATATTTTAAAGATTATATCATAGATTTACATTATATAATGTAAAAAATGTAAGAAAAATGTTGCTTGCTTGCTTTCTGGAAAGGATGAACTTGAAAAAACCTGCCTGCTGTAAGTACAATAGCTGTAATCTTTTTCTGTATCTTTCATTGATCTGTGGATATGAGTAAAAGAAAGCTATTCTAAAAAGACAATGTGACCAAATATATGTTTGCTTTTCTTATTTTGTCAATAAATCAGAAATGTAATTCCAATAATTTCCATTAACAAGAAATGCCTGCTTTCCAGCAGGACTGTAGTTTTACAGTCTAGATTGCTCAGCTCTAATATCTGCATATTTTTCAGACCTGTATAGTCTTTGACAGATATGCTTACCAAAACAACATTGAGCTTACCTGTGTGTTCCTGTTTGAGACCAAGACCTCTATAACTAGTTTTTATTTAAGAACACTTTGTTAGGGAAATGACCTAAGAACAATTTTTCTGAGGTCTTCATAAAGGATTTATGTGGTAAAACAATAGCCAAAATTATTTCCACCCAACATGACTCTTTAAAACTTACTCAAAAATATTATGCAAATAATTACTTAGTAAAAAATTCTCCCCAGTGTTGAGATCATCTCAGCACAGAAAGCAGAGAACCATCACAAACACACTCACAATTGCATCAGCTGTGACCTCATAGTTGTGGTCTACAAGGAGCTGGGTATAGGCTGGAGAGCACCAGAACATTTTCTTGTCCAGTCATCCCTTCTCTGCTCCTCCCCAGCTCACTGTTCTCTAGCCTATCACAGAATTTGATATTCCTTTCCTGACATGAGAAAAAACTATATTGCTATCAAAATCAATAAGTTAGTAATTGATTTGATTATTGAAATAACTACTTTCAAGTATTAGTATTTTACAATATGTCAAAATATTGCTCACATAATGTGGAACAAAGGCAGCAATCAACTGTAACAAGCACTTGTTTGGATGTTCTTGTTTATCTTTCAACTCTACTCTGGTTCACCTTATCTTGAAAGCATTGTAAATATCTGAAGGAAAGTTGGAATGCGAAAATATAGCACAAAGCAATAAAATTCTGATTCTAAAGCAAATGGTAATTCCCTAAAATCAAAGTGTTGAAGCATTTCAACTCCATCTCTTCTTGAAGCAATTACGGTATTTTGATTTAGTTTAACAATAACTCCATCAGGCCTTTCTCTGTTCATTAAGCAGCACAAGACTCACCACAGGCTGCCCAGATTTGAACTAAAGCTTCCCAAAATATGGAACCTGTCTCAAAACCAGAACACAAACCCATTTAATCAGAGATGTCTTTCAGGTTACTTAGCACTACCCTTTCTCTACACATCATCCAATTACTCACATCAGCATCTTTGCTCATTTTAGCTGCATGAAAGCTTAAGGACATGACAGTTTGTGACAGAACCCCAGCTTGGCCTGAGGTTTCAGTTACATCTGCCTGGACTTTCTAACTTTACAGCAGATGATCAAAAAGTTTCTAAATTCAGAATAGCAAGACTTTTTAAAATATATTTTCACATGGAGAACAGCTGAAGCGGCTGGACTGGACTGAACAGAGAAAGGCCAAAGTGACCAGAGACCAGCAGCACAGAAGCAGAAGGGGTTTGTCTGCTGGAGTTTCATGTCTCTGGGCTGGTCCCAGGCACTCTCCCTCATTCGAGCAGACTGCCCAGACCCTCATGCAACCTCTCAGAAGCTGCAGTTCCCAGCTCCTTGCCGACACATCCCTGTGGATAACTGTGGGCTGAGCACTTCCCCTGCCCAAGGCCATCCCTTAGCCACCCACGTCTCCTGAGACTAAGGCAACAGCCAGAAGAAAAATACATAACGTGATGATGTTCACTTGATCGTTAATTTGGCATCCAGAAAAGAAGCAGCAGCTGCGAGGACTGTTCAGCTCCCCTTCCAGGTCACGCTGATGGCCCAAGCTTACACATTTCTGGCTGCAGATTTGGTAGTGCTCCAGGCTCAGCCTCAGGTGCCCACCCAGGCTGGGACAAGAAGGTGGCACCTTTCACTAAGTGCCACAAGCTTTGTGTACCCAGAGCTGGGAGGTGCAGGTGGGTCCCGTACTGTAGGATAGGCGGGAAACGAAAGCCAGGCACCAGCAGCACCCAGGCCGTGGGTACTCGGGAGAGCTGCAGCATCAGCAGAGCTGTGCACAGACCTCGGCTCCTCCAGAATGGGGCACAAAGAGAAGATGCACCAACAATAGCTTAAAAAAACCCCAGTTTAATGCAGCCACGGACACCGGGTACTTTCATGGGGAACCTATGGGTCCCTCTCAAGCTGCTGTCCCTGAAAACCCGAGGAAGTCCAGGAGGTGAACCAGGGTACTTTAGCTGGAGCCAGGGTGATCCCCAGGGCTCCCTTAGCACTAAGCTCTCTAAGAGAGGGAAGCACTCAGCAGCCTTGTTCTAAAGCTGACCCTCCTTAACTGTATCAAAAGAAGCAATCCCAAAATTTGCTGCAGAATCAATGTGCTAGTACAATCTTTCATAACAATATACTTTTTTCTCTTATTCAGTTTACAGTGCATCCACATATGCTTTTCATCAGCATAAAGCAGATAAAAAGACTAATCTTTTTATCCTTCAAATAAAGCTAGTTGTTGCCATCTAATTGCAATAATTAATTTTAAATTCCATTTTTTATCATGTATCTATAGTGTAACAATGCTCAAAATTTCAGACCAGACCAAAACTAGACAGGTGGATGATTTTTTTTTTGTACTGTATATTTTCAAGCATTAATGGTATCATTTGCATGCTAAAGAAAAGAAATTTTTATTTTGAAGAGGCCACTAAGGATTAATTTAATGATTTGGACAGAGTTTAGGCTACTTTGCAGGGGGAGTGAAGGTTAAAAGGGACATCTTGATAAATATTTAAAATCTTCACACTTTTTGGTGTAGAGCCAACAGGTTTGAAGTCCACTCTTCTGTTACTTACATAGCGAAATTTTAACTTGCTTGACATTATACTTCTGATCTATAAATCCTGAGGTGTTGTACAAGACTGACTTTTTATGTAGTGATTTATAACATTTTAAACCTTCGCCTGATGCTTTTTCAGCATCCTTATCTAATTCCCCAAGACTTCATGTTCCCATGGAGAAGTGAGACGATTTCTCTCTCCAGTATATCTTTTCCCTTCCAGTTCAGGACACAGGCCCAGCCATAACCAAATGGAGCTGTTGAACAGCTCATTCCAGCAGCTCACAGGGAAAAAAAAAAAAGCATATCTTCTTATTGGTAAATAAACATTTTTGGAGTGCTATATACATTGATTAGTTAACATCTGGTATTCCCCTCACACACTGTCAAAACACAGAACCAGTCCATATGCATGAAGTTTTTGGCAGCGAAGCACACTTTGTAGAGCATCAGCTTTCTTTTTCTACCAGATGAATTCTCCTTCCACTATAAATGATACATTACAAGAAATCTGTCCAAAATACAACCAAACTGAGTCATCTTTGTAAATATCTCTGTAGGACATCATTAGTTTATAAAGAATGTAAAAGTTATACACAGAAGCAATAAGTACAAGCAAAATTATGCAATGATCTCATGAAAGGAATAGCAAGAATATTTGGTCTTTCAGGAAAAACACTGAAAGGACAACAGCCCAAAAAGAAAAACTGCCTCCTACAGCTGATTTGCACCATAGACAGACATTACCTGGTAATGCCTGGTATTGATGCTCACGTACTCCAGGTGCATAGATCTGCTGTCTGCTCAATAAGTCTTAGCTGTTTTCAAGTGGTACCTTTCTTGACCCTTAATATCTCAGACACAGACAGATTTTCAGACTTTGAGACTTTCATGACTTTTAATTTAGAGGGTGGATTTTTTTTCTTAAGCTAAGAATTCTACAATTTAGTCCACTATTTTTCAGTCTTTGTGCAGAAGCTCAAGATAATCCTCTTCTGACAAAGCACAGCTCTGTGCTTGGGAATTTCACCTGTTCCATTCAGTGGGTGAACGCTGCAGGGCACCCTGCTGGGTAGGGCACAGATGAGCTATTTGTAGGGGAAGGTGCCTCTTCCAGCAATAACACCAGAAACACATAAACAGACTCTGTCCCTTAGAACCTACTACCCTATGTGACTTAAAACATGTGAAGATGGCTCCAACAAGAGTTTCAAATCTAGAAAATTTTTCGCAGTTCAAAGGTAAGACTTTGCTGTTTCTCAGATGCTTTAGAAAATCCATCTGGGTGCATACCTACCTCTTCTAAAAGTAGTTCTCTGGTTTTTCCACCCCCAAAGTAGCATAAAAATATACTGTCATATGAAAGTGAAGTACGAGTACATGAGATTGTATATTATGCTGATGAATATTCTATATTAAGTATGATAAACTTAATATATAATAATAACAAAATAATTCTGGGGTGATCTTAAACATTGATCATTATCAACAGAGCATCTGAAATTTGCTATTGAATTCTATGGCACAGTGAGCCCACGTAAATTCCCAAATGCTGATTTTCATAAATTTCTGCTCACAGCAGCAGTCGAAGGTGACGGACCACCCCCTCTATGGCAGAAACACACTGGAAGCCATGTCTTTGGCATATGCTTAACTGGAACAATCATGATGCTTTTGAATCATCTTTAAAATCTGTCCAAAATTAAAATCATCGAACTCCAATATTTTTATTTTTGCTATAACTTCAGTTTTATTTCTGGTAATATATTCTCAGAGGACTTCTATAAAATAAAAAGGGGCTTTTATTACAAGTTTTATCATATCAAGGAAGTTCAGGACATAATTACAGTCACTAATTATTAGTAATTAATTTTAAATAGTTTCCTTTTCTTTCTTAAAGAGATACTGTTGTTATACTAAATGTTTCTTCCCTCTAATGCAATTGATTTTGACTCTGTCTTGTCATTAAAATGCATATTTCTAGAATTATTACCCAAAAAGGAAGACTTTTTCTTTAAAAAGAAAAAATGCAAACAACCATTCTGATTGCCAGAATTTGGATCAGCTACAATATGCTGTATGTTAGAACTTGATCAAGTCCACGAGCCAAGAACTGCAACAAATAGAAACAGAAGCTGAGTCATGAGAGAGGGCTGAAGTAAGTGGTTTAAGAATCCTTTACTTTCAAAAAAAATTAAGCCTACTTCTAATTTCCTGACTAAAGACATTGTGATTTGTAGATGGATGGCAGAGCTGGCCTGTAAAGCCAGGGTGATTTGTAGAGAGATGGCAGATCTGGCTTGATATTAAATACATCAGGGAGGAAATTAGGTTGGAAAAAATCAATGGCTGGTTATGAATACTAAAATCAAAATACAACTTTTGGGGAATAGAGACATGAGGCAAGCTTCCAAAAATGCCCTATTAAGAACTTTTGGACCTAGAGTTGTCTTTATTTAAACAGCCAGAGAAATATGCCTGCTCCTGTCTTTGGCAGAGGCAGCAGCAATGTCCACTGGTTATTTAAATTAATTCCAACTGTGCAATTCCTTTAAAATATAAATTCAGTTTAAAGAATAAACAGATATAAACAAACATAATATGATTGTCTTTGTACTTATAACAATGGAAAGTAGGAATAGTTTTGTTAATCACCAAGTAGTGTTTAGCAGATAAAAGAAAACTTACTATCTGATGAATAACATCAGAAAAAAAATACAGAAAAACAGGACACCAAAAGACCCAAACTACTTCACGTGCATGATAGCAAAGTGTTACGCATTGTGTTGGGACTGCCAGAAATACATTGACACTGCTAGAAATGTTTTGTACTAGTTGCTTTAGTCTAAGTTTGGTTATCAGTACTCAGATTTTTAAAGTGTGGTTTGTGGTCAGCAGCTGGTAGAGGCGCACTCACCTGATCCCAAAAGGCCCACAGAGGAAACCAGAGTATGAGCTAAACCGCTCTACGAGCTAAAACTGTGGCCGGCTCTAGGAGGGTAAGCTTTATTCCAAATTGTCCTTGCCTGCTTTAGAAACGAAGTAAAGCCATCCGAACTGCTGGTAACAAATATGTGAGACACAAGGATATGATTAAGCCTCCAGCAGCAAATTAGATTCTGGATTAGTTGGGAAAAACCCTCCCCTTTCCCCTCTCCGAGTGTTTTTCCACAGAAAGTGAATCTTCTCTGTCTTTTAAACTGTCTCTGAATATGCATTCCCTCCTCCTAATTTTAAAATCCACCCTGCTCCACATCTACTGAATTGAGAGAACCCTAAATTTAATGAACTTCTGATCACTTCCAGTATTTAAAGAACATAAAAGGAATCAAGGAACCAACTCTCACCTCTGTGTTACTCAACTTCTCTACGTGCAAAGCTCATTGCAGGAATTGTATGCACCATCACAGGGCTTCAGAATCACCAAGCACTCAGCTACACATGACAACTCGTGACAATAATGTTAGCAACTGAGAAGGAAAAGTGGAATCTGTCAGATCTGAAATATTGTGTCTATATTCAGCATTTGCATTTCATTTTGGTTGCAAAACAATGTTTTGCAAATGAGTTTTTAAATGAATGTATACTGTGGATATTTCTGTTAAAATATGCTCAAAATCCTGTGTCTTCTATGATGAACGCAATTCTGCCTCCATGAGAACTTAGAATCATGCATGTTGTGAATGACTAGAAGTACTAAATAATATTTACCAAGTTCAACTAAATGTTGATTTGAAAATAATGTGGTAATAAAATGTCATAAAGACCAAGACCTGCTGCTATGAAATAATCCTTCCATAAAAGTGTGGATTTGCTGTTCTGCAAGACATATATCACTGCCTCTGTGCCAGATAACAGCTGCCCATTTAACATCACTTGTTTGTACAAAAAGATTTTGTCAAGCTTTTGAATTCGTTTGACAAAGTTATTGTCCAATGATGCATTCTTCAACTGAAATTGATTAGCAAATCTATCAGATTCATACAATCATTTAATCAGCTGAAAAGATCAGCATTTTCCATAGTCTTTTATTATAATATTCGACAAGAAAAAAACAGGAGTTGCTAAATCAGAATTAGACCAGACATGTTAAAACCTAAGTACTTCCAGAAACTCCAAATCTTAAAAAAACTAAATAGATATTTAGATAAATCCCAGATAATTATGTTGCATAATGGTTAATAAACCAAACCGGACATGGCAAATTCTGCTTATCTACTCCTGAATTTATGTATAAAAGGAAGTATAGAAACACTGCAAAGTAAATTCAAAGTTTCTGATTCCAATATTTCTTGTGGAAATTAAAGCAGTTATTTTAGGGAGATTGATTCTTAGGTCAAGTGTGAATGGAAAAAAACCCTATGAGATTCCATTTCCATGACTAAAAGCTGCAGCACCAACTCATTAAAATCAGATTACCAGGTAACTTAGCACCTAGTACACTGGAACACTAAGAAGCAACGAAACAGAATATCTTGGGCCTTGCAAAACCTCCTCATTTTCATTTTTTATGCTTTACAGAATCATAAAAATGATAAAGGAAAGTTTTAAACACATGCCTGGAAGACATCTCAAGCAGTCATCTACTGTACTGCTGGGCCCCCCCATCCATTCTGACAAGTTTCTGTTCTGCAAGTCTCTGTCGCTGCCATTCCACAGCCTACAAAGGCAATCATTTCCTACATCAAAACTGTCTCAATTTCACATTAACAGGATTCGTCCCTATTCCTAATGTCAGGTTTTCTTACAGCAATGTAAGATGATTATTTCCTGTCCTTATTCACTGTGGAGATGGAGAATGGCTCGTTCCCTTCTGTTTTGCAGCAGCATTTTATTTCTTTGTAGAGATGTCCCTTTTCAATCTTTCTCAACTCTTTTAATTTTTCTTTGTAAAGCTTTTATTTCTATACCAAATAGTTCTCTTTTCCTTTCTTTTCCATAGTATCTCCCTTTTGTCTGTATCATTCTTGAGTTGCAATGTGTTAAGAGCCGCACTGCAGCTGAGGCTTGCTCAGGAGCTCACAAAAGGTTACCTCATGCATCTGGCAGGGTCCATTGCTGTTCATATCGGCCTCACAGCCTTATCAGGATCATGTTTCCCTAGACTGCTTATGACAATTCTCTCCAGCCATGGCAGAACTAGCAAATTTGCCATTTTAGGTAAGCAAGAGCCATGTTCAGGTCATGATCCACTAGAAGTCCACTACTGCTTCCTGCAAAACTTGGTAGCCAGCTGCTCCTGCTTTCCCTCCCACAGAGCATAACCATCAGACTTCATCCATCATCTTCATAGTATTTTTCCAATTTTTCAGTATAAATTTTGGATTCTATTTCCATCCTCCAAATCATCCAAATTATCTCCCAGATGTGCTCCAGATTTAAAAAGCTGTCACACTATTCAGTCCTCTAGCTCATCCATTAAAAAAAATGAATAAATGCACACAGAAAATAATCAGACCTAAGACAAATAACTGAACAGCACTGTTCAACATTGCCTTCCATTTTGAATCTGGACCACCAAGCAACCCTCTGGGTGAGGATTTCCAAGTAACTTCAACTACATTGTGCTTCCCTAGAGTATCCTAAAATTATGTTCCTTAAAAGCTCTGCTACACTGCTACATCATTGTAACGGTTTTGGTTTGGTTTTTTTTTTCAATTGGACCAGCCTTTCAGAAAAAGTACTTTAGGAATTTTGTGTGGCAGTTGAAAATTATCTTTGTGAAATACCTTAGTTCCTTTACTGCGCTTTTTGGAGGTTTTTTGGTTGCCTGGGAAGATAAGGTTGTTTCTGCTCTGGAAGGTAAGAACCTTTCCAGAAATCACAGATGCTATAATTTCTTGGCTGTCCTCATTCAACCTACCTCTGACTTTAATACTAATCAGCCAGAATTTACCTAGCAGCTACAGTCAAGTCTACAAAAGTATCTCTTCCTTAATCTTTATTATTAGGTAAAAGAAGAGACACAATTTGATATAAAGAATCTGACTGATTTGTACCCTACTGTACTCCTTTCCCAGCTCAGACGCTTCAACCTCTCACTCATCATCTTCACGTGCCTTGGGTTACCCTGTCCTCTGCTTACCAACACCTTCAACTGAGCCTTAAATTTGGCAGTTCACAGTGGACCGTCACACCAATAGCGCTCATCATGGCTCTTTTTTAGCTGTCACCCAAGGATCAGAGGTTATCTGTCCTCCTTGATCTCTGCCTTGGAACAAGTACATGCAGATTTCATACACACAGCCATGCCTCTTTCCTTGAAGGACTCTTTTTTCTTTTTTTCAAGATTTTGTCTTTGTTGAATAAGTTCTCAAGTGCTAGTATACCTGTCATAAATTACTTCACAAAACCAAAAATTCTCTACTTTCTATATGCCTAACAAAGACATCAAAGGTGATCTGAAGAATTTCCTGCTATCATTCTCTGTCTTTTGAGCTTGTCACAAAAAGAAATGTTAAATTTCTGATTTTTGTCTCTGGCCAAGAAGCAACACCACTTACTTGCAGATTCTTATCATCCCCTCATTGACCTTAATTTAAAACCCTGCACTGATGTGATGAAGCTCATGGACGTTGGTGTAATTTCCAAGCTGAACCAAGGGATAGTGCTCCAGCAGAAGAGCAAATAAAAATAAAGATTTGAGATGAAGTATTATCACTTTACCTGCTTATTTGCTATTTGTTACTTCTTTCTGCTTTATCAAACCTGACATACGCATGAAAGAAAAATGCAGTAACACACAGAAATGAGAAACAATTAGAAGGAACTCAGTGGTCATAATCCCCAAGTACCACATGCATTATAAGATTCCTTTAGAAGTTACACCAGCATGATGTTATTTACATCACTTCTGCATTTAGTTAATCACTGTAGGAATTTATTAAACTCCTTTCTTGTTAAAAGCAGAGGAAGAATAAGAAATTTTACATTCAGGAAAAATTTTGCAAACCATGTCTATAGGTATTTGTTGCCTAAAAAAAAAAAAGAGGTTTTGATATATAAGGCATACAAAAAGATTTATTGACACTAAGTAGTTAGGACAAAAATATTGATTCAGTGCACCACAAGCAAGTTTAACCTCCTACTACATTACACTTCCACAATGCCTGTGAAGACATATGTAATAAGCTCTGTGCACAAATTATTTTCCCATTACTTTTATCAGGGTTTTTTAAGGAAAGATCATAATGGAATAATTATGTTATTGGTTGAAACAACATTTTCACCTAGTTCAGAGACTCCACAGATGGAGCCAAGATGTCAGACTTTTAATAGAAACTCACGGACAGAAAATCCCATCTTAAAAGGTTGCGAGCAGAAAGTTGTCTTCTTTTCAGAAATTGTTAAGTTCAAGACAGGAGTACCACCCCCACACATGTTTCCAGTTCTAAAAAGCCTCAAATAAACTTGCCTCAGCCTTCAAGTCTTGCAATAGAAAGACTTTAAAGTAAAACTCTCGCCTTTCATTGACTTGAATCAAACAAAATTTTGAAGAGTAACAGCATATTTAAATTTAGCTTCTGCAACACAAAATTCTCTACTATATTTCTAAGTCCATTAATGCTTTAAGAGAGAATACATAGTATATGCAAAAATACAGCAGAACCAATAGCATTTTAAAATGAAGTGAGGATGAAATAAAGAACAATAATTTTGTAGTAAAGTAACCCTGAAAGTCTGCATAGCAGACATCCATAGCAAGGCAAATGGAAAAGCAGAACTTTCTCAGTACTTCTGTTTCCATTCAAGTCAGAGATTTTATTTTATAGGATCATCATTACCTTATATATGGCTTTTCCCTCACGTAGGAAAGTGGCCTAAGGCTGATAGAGATGATATTCATGTGTGAGGTTTAAGAGTGAAGGCAGCAGCCCCCACCATTAAACCCCTGGACAGGCCCTCCCTGCCCCAGCTGGCAGAAACACCTCACAGGGCCCCCAAAAACCCAGACACAGCAGAGTACCCACTCTCACCTAAGGCTCTGTGCTGTGCAAAATCAACTTGAGGAGCTTTAACATTCTGTTTCCTATGGAATTATACTTGTTTGTCAACCAGGAGAGAAGACCACCATCCTCCTTTTCACACTTTTTTGGTGTTTGTTTTGGTTGTTTGGGAGTTTTTCTAGGCAATTGTATTAAAAAATAGCATATTTTTTTAACATACAAAGCTATTACAGCAACTGCTCCACAGCTAGAGAGCACAAAGAGTTCACATTTCTGCTTCTTGTCCTGCTTTGATTAAAAGCTACAACCACTAAATCTGATGATGAAAATCAGAGTAAACCAACACTGCTCACTTAAGCCAATTAAGCCAACCTAATTTTCACCAGCTGAGGACATAGCCTCAGTAACTTTTACAGCTTTAAATAATCAGAGAAGTAACTTATTTATATACACATATTTATCACCCACTTTGTCTGTACTTCATGACCTCAAGCTGTTTTATGAAATCCATCTTTTTAGATTATTCTGGTACCATCACTAAAGATGAAAACTATGACCACTATTTCCCTGTCTGCTTAAAAGCCCATTTAGACAGGTAGACTTCCTGAGCAGAAACACAATTTATCTGTTAAAACTATTAATTTCTTTTTATCTTACTCTACCCTGTGAAAGACAACGTGTGAATCATATGTACAAATAGTGGTATTTCTTTGACACCATCACAGCTGGCATTGTGCTATTTTAACCACACCCTTCATGGGGTAGAGTTGTTTCCCAGCACGCCATTATAAAACAAAACAAGATTATGTTACTGAAATCAGTTTCTGTAAAACAGAAAATATTTTGTATTTCAGTGATCTAAAGAACACAGCAGTTTACGAACACTACAGCCTGCTGTGGCTTGCTCTATCACTGCTTCAAAATTACAATTACTGCCCATCAAAATAGCAATCTGCAGGAGCCTAGAATCTCTACAATGTCTCACGTCAAGTACTTTATGCAGCACTTCACAGTGCTTTGGGTCTGATATTTTCCGAGACAGGCATCTGTGTCAGTAGTGCTGTCTCTTAATTACTCACCATTTCCCTTTTCTGGGTAGATCAGAGGGTCTAATGGCTTCATCTGACCCTTTTGCAGGGTCAGAAAAAGTTTCTGAAACTGAGTTGCGATGATCTTTATAGGAAAGCTTGGTATTTCACAACAATAAGTGGATTTCTCCAGTTTAGAGGCACACAGCAGCATCTAGAATAGAAGAAAACTGGGAAGCTGTCATTCTTTTGAAGTTTCACAGAAAGCCTATTTCCTTGATTTCCTACTACAACAACGCAGCAGGGTGACTTGTCTTGCTGTCACCAGCCTGTTCCACTCTTTCACCTCTTCTATCCTACCAGCACAGCGTGTCCTCAGTGTTTCCAATGGCAGCGCTGGTGTCCCCACCACAGTCACTCGTCTTTTGGTACATGATGCACTCTGGCAGAAGCGCCAAGATTCACAAGAAAAGGACACTGCAAAGGGAGGAGGTGAGGGCTCTTCTCAAAGACAAGGAGAACTGAGGAGCCCACATGGAGAGTGTCACACTGAAGCCGAGAAAAGAAACACCTGAAAGCTCTGCACAGCACTAAATGGAGGAACCGGGGACAATAAGTTAAAGCAGTGCTTAAATAAATTTAGGAAGAATTCTGTGCTGGTTTTTAGGTATGAAGTATCTGTTCCTTGCGGCCAAGGTAAACTATAGATAGGGCAAATTACACCTTACACCTGAATCTGTTACTTTCTTTTCCCCTTATTTCAGTTCCCTCCTTCTGCTTTGGCATATTTGCCTTTGAATCCTATAGATTTCAACCTAATATTGCTCAGTCCGTCAGTTTTGCAATATTCAGTATTTCATAACTGAGCAAATTTTTACATGCTAGAATCTGGTGATTTTGTGAGAAGGTCAACTTTTGATATACAGATAAAAGGAAAAAGCCTCATAACTACCATGAAAAGCTGAAAATACATGCCCTGAAAAACTCAAAAACTCCATTAGAAAGAACAGGAAGTTTCTTAAACATCCTGCAAGGCTCAATTTTGAAGTATTTATAAATTTCTTAATGTTTGTCCGTGGCTACATTTTCCCTGCATGGTCTTCTGCCTCATTTCTGATTCGCCCAGCTGCATTTGAAAAAATCAGATTAAAAGCAGTAAAAAACACAAATTGTTTGAAGTTTCTTTCCTGTCCCACAGTCTTTTCTATTTTTCAGCTTTGACTGCTTCAAATACAAGATCATGTGATACTTTTACACATTCTTCCTACTACTATGAAAATAACATGTTGTAATGTTAAGTCACAAATAATTGGTACTTTAATCAGAAATAAACAAGATACAGTCATACACCAGTTTTCTGCCAGAATGAGAAAATTTTTAAAAAATTTTTAAAAATACCAAAAAGACCTTGCAATCGTAACAAATGTTCTGCTGTTTCTGTGATAGGAGCACATACTTGCAGGGATGTTTGTTCCACTGCAGAGTAGAGGGTATGTCCCGCCTAGGACTGAAGGACCTGCTGGACTGCCCCTGCCAGCTTTCATTTCGTGACCTTTACAGAACAGAGGCTCACGAGTGTTGCAGTAACTAAGTTTCATCTACTGAAACTATGGAACTTTTTTTGCATTCCCCTAGACACAAGGATAAAACAATGATATTGCTTGTTAAAGCCACTGGAATCCTCTTTTTATATGCGAAATATTAATTATTCTTAAAATTATGCTTTACATGCAGATGAGTTTTCACAGCAGAGTTCATTAATGAGGATGCTTTTTTTTTAAAGCAGTTACTGTCAATTGCAAAGTTTCTGAAATTACAGTTGACAACAATTTTACATTTTTATTCCTAAGATTTTAAATAACATATGGCTGTATGCTGGTTTAGCAGTCATAACGCACAGGTTCAGGTTTCATAATCTCTTTGTAATCACTGACTATTAAAGTCATGATAGCTGAATTTAAAACAAGCCTATTCATATGTACACTATGTCCATGATTCTGCAGATTCTCTCTTTTGATACATGTTGGTCCACCTTCAGGGAGAATAACTACTGCTTCCAGAAGAGACGTGCTCAGTTTTGCAGAAATGTCATCACCTTTGTAATGATTCCAAGGATCAGCCCTGTAATGTCATCCTGCACTCTGGTACATGACAGCATTAATGGATTCCACATAATAATTGCTGAGTTTTCAGGCTAAAAGCTACTTATTGCTTTTCTTTCAGCTCATTCCCTTCTTATGCCTGATCCACTTTTGTGCAGAACAGGCTCATTTACGTTTGGAGCTCATTCCCCTTTGTTTTACTACCTACCTTGATAGCACCTGGGTCATTCTTGGTGCCATGCAAACAAGAGATGATAATGCATCATATTCATTTCCTTTGGTAAAACACGATTCATCCCCCTCATCCCAGATGCAATGATGTGTCCCTGAATAGCTGAAATCATGCAGTTTTGGTTAGGTAAACTCTATCAAAGACAGCCAATTAGTTCCAGATCTATTTGTGGGAAGGATGCTTTTAATCACAGCTTTTAGAAACCTAAATGATGGTGTTAAATAATACACAGAGACAAAGCAATATTGATTGCCCAGGCCTGATGTAAAAAAACATTAACCCATTTGAGAATCTGAAGGTCGTTTTATATTGTTATATATTATATTATGTCACTTTATCTTTTTCAAAATATTTAGATGTGACCACTTTAATATTTATTAGAAAAATAATAAAAGAGCTGAAAGAACCTTAAGAAGTCATCCAATTTATGCCTCAAAACTTGATGCAAAGTCAAATATAACTATGTTGTCCATGCAAGACATTTGCCTAACCTATAATTAAAATCCTGCAGTTAAGGGCATTTCACAGCCTCCACATGGAGCCTTTTTTGGTTCTTAAATATCCATATAATTAATATTTATTTTATCTAAATCAGTTTTTCTTAAAATTAAGGTAATTACTGCCTTTTTTATAGCATTTCGATTCTTAGAAACTATGAAAACTTCTCCCTCCAGCCTCTCTTTTCTGTGCTAAACAAATATAACATCTTAACTCTTTCTTGTCAAGCATAAGTCTTGCATGTATTGTGTGATGTGTTTTACACATTTAGTATCAACCCTGAAATTCTAACAGTGCAATAAAGTTTTGAACTTGCTGAAACAATTTTCTAATATTCCATGGAAATTTTTATTACCTAGGTATGTTGCTGCAAAAATCTGCAAATAGTTGGCATTTCTGACTCAGTACTTTCCAAAGAAAAACAAAGCATCAGAAGAAAATAAAATCCACAGGACTTTCTCTCTAGTGGCAACATTTAAAAGGCCCAAACATCTTCAAATATAGATTATTTACTAAAACTAGGTTTTACTTGTTGCAAACATTAAAAGTCTGGCCTTGCATCAGGCAATAATCAATTCAGACTTGTATGTTGCCAAAATTCTTGGTAATAACAGTCCTAGTTCCTGGTTTCACAAGTACTAAATCATATAGCTCTTTCTAAAGGAAATTACCTTTTCTTCCTAACCAGACTTTTACCAAAGACACCATTGCTTAAAAAAAGTTTGTAAGATTTCCCTCAGATTCAAATTATTCAGTCATTTCTTTTACCAAAACAAAAGCTTGCCTCTGAGCAGTTTTCTTTCACAAATCTGAATTCTGACTGATAGGATTTTACCAAGAAAAAAGCCATCACTACTCCAAACTTCTGGTCTATTATGCCATAAACCATGCATTTATATGTGCCCTTCTTTCTTTGTGGATTCAAAGAGGAAAACAGAAAAACTGAAGAATTTTAGGTTAATTGGGTCAATGTACAGAAAATACCAGAACACTTTATAAAAATTGTTTGTAAGTGCTGGGCCAGCAGCAAGGTGGTTAACAGCAGCCAGTGTGCTAGTCAAGAGCAAACATCAAATCTGTCCGGGTTCCTTTCAAGACAGACTGTGTGAACAGGAAAGAAGGCATAAGTGTCATGTTCTTTGGTTTTAGTACAGCTTTTGACAGTTTTGCATGACATTCTCATAGGGAAGCTTCAGAAATATGATGCAAGTGAAATTACTATTAGACAGATGTAAAATTAAGTAGATAACTGACAGAGAGCCAAGAGGGACTGCAGGTAACATTGACAAGCAGGATTAGAGTTTGACATAATCTTGACAGAGGAAAAAAGACAACAGAATTCCAAAGTGAGAAATACAAGTTGCTGTATGTGGGCACGGGAGATGATCTGTGAGAATCCAAGTGTCTGTATTGCAGGGAAGAGCTTGGGAGCTGCTGTAAGTTCACAAACTGAAGGGCAGCTGGTAACAGCACAAATGCTCTTTCTAGAGGTATCATGATAAACAAACCTTCCAACAGTACCTGAGATTCCTCCCACCTAACCTGACATAATTAATAGTTGTCTTTCTACACTATCCACACAAGTTCTCATCATTTTAAAGACTCTACAGAGATCTTATAAAAAAAATTATGAGCCCTTTCTTTACCTGCAACAGCAGTTCCAATGGGGCAATCCTCTCTTTCCCTTCCCTGACTTTGGAGTCCTTCAGTCACTTGGAAATGTATCACTTGTATGAGTGACTGAAACCCTTTCAATATTTATTCATGCACACTCATTTTTATCATCATTATCAAGTCCAAAGGAACTAAAAAATTGATCACAAAACTAATAAAATAAAATTACTATGTGTTGTTTGTCTAAGTTGGTCATAAAATCTGACCAAGTGAATTAGACCCCAGATATGAAGTAAGTAAGTAAAAAAAAGGATGTCCTGCTTGTCATTAGAAGAGAGCAAGGTGTAAAGGAAAGCTTGTGTCTCACGTCAGGTTAGGAGACAAAGGTTAAAATTCAAGCTTTTCTTGCAAAGATTATGTAGCTCCTTTGACCTGTTGTGTAAAGTGAACCAATTTAAGTAAAAAAAGCACTAAAAAATTTAGTATAGGTCAGACACTCATATCTTTTTTGTTCTTCTCCTCTGCCATAGTTCAGTCATCCCCCTTTTAAATCTGATCTTCCCAAGTGGGTCAGATAAAGTATATATGTTGCACTCTAGTTCCTGTGGGCTGATTCAACATGACTTTAAATCAACAAGTCTGAGTCACTGCCTATGCAATCCTTTTCAAAATCCCTTTACAGGGCCAGGAAAGTGGTACAGAAAGCCAGAAACTGGATCTCTGAACTCTGCAGGTCGTGTCTCTATTCTCACCTTCTTCTGGGGCAGAAAGGGGCATCCCTTCTTCAGTGTGCTGAATGGTGTGGGTCTGATGATGTTTGCCTGAAGCCACAAAAGTCTGCTGATGGGCTATGCAAGAGAAGAGCTCTGACTCAGCTTTCCTGCTCATTCTTTTCTAGGTACCTGATTTATTATAGCATGACTTGAACTTGGCTGTCCACTAATGCAGAGAGCAGGAACAGTTTTAGAGGTGGGGCTCAAATATGTGTGATCCTTAAAGAAATAAATTAAAATGACATCTGAAGAGTGAGGTTCAGCAGGACAATCTTTCATTTCATACCCACTGAGCAGGAGTGACCAGAGTATCACTCATGGCCAACAAACACACAAAACCCCTTGCCCCAGGCACCATGGGCTGTTGGAGTGAGACACGTCAACTGTGTGAGTTTGCCACAATTCAGGCATTTTAACACACTTTTACTTGAGTTTTTGAATAGATTTCCAAGGATCGTTTAGCTCTTGGTTGAATATTCCCAACACAGAAAAAAATTTAAAATATCTTTTTTTCCTCTTCTTTTCAAAGACATCCAGTTTTTCCCTGATATAGGAATGAATGGCTCATATTGTAAAGCGTGACTCTACCCTCTTTATTCACACCAAGCAATGTCTTACTCTTTAACCACTGTTGACCACACAGTAGCAGTACTCGTTAACATTGATAAAGCAGCAGAATTTAGCTCTTAGTCAAGACACTTTCAAAAAGCACCAGATCAAAAATCAGCCCCAGAATATAAAGTACCATCCTGTACACAGCTTCTCTTATCCCTGGAAGCCGCATAAATTTTTAAGTCATATAATTTGGCTAAATAATTATTTAAAAGTGACTTTGTTTAAAACACAAATGATGCTTAGCACATTTGTGCTGAGTTCCATTGTTATTTTCAGCTCCTGAAAAGGTTGCCTGTTAATGATAGTTGTCTTAATCTACTGCATTTGAATGAAGACCTCAGACAGTAAAAAAAAAAAAATTGAAACTATACTGCGTTATTTCCTCCAGAAAACTCTGGAGTTTTAATGTTTGCTGATGCTATATGTTTAATTGAATAGAATTTGGTGATAGAAAAGATGAAAAATTTTGTAAGCTGTGTTGACATTTTGCAGTTGGTGGTAAGGATACTTCAATAAAATCGGATTCGAGCACTGGAAATCAATAAAGAATGTGAGCAGAATAAGAATTGTACATTGCAGAGAAGTACCTCCGATTTCTATTGAAAGTGGAAGAAGGATCATTATTCTGAGCATGATACTGTTATACTGCAACTTCATCCACCATGGTCTCCTCAAGGTGGCCTTTGACTTGCCCTGAATTTGTGCAGGTAAAAGATTTCCCTGCAAGGACCAAACGAATGTCACAGAAGACCTCACAAGTACAGAGTGGAAACATTCTGTAGGTAAGAACAGAATAGCAAGAGAAGGTAAAAGTACTTTCAAAGCAAAAGCTTCCAGTACTTAACACAAAAACACAGAATATATTTCTCAAAGCAAAAAAAATATTTTTATGCTGTGACAGTCTTGCTGTCTCAGGAGGGCAGCTGGACATTGTCACAATATCAGGGCAAAAGCACCTGCTCAAGCATTCTGTACCCTGATAAAGATTTGTGATATCTAGGATAGGGTCATACAGACCTGGTTACAATGGAGGAAGCGTGACAATTTCACAGCTTCCAATGTAATTCCTAAGGACCAATCTGCATGCAGCATCCAAAATAAATACGTCCGCTCTTCTTGCTGGAGAAGGGCAGGGTACCACAAGGGCAACAGTTGTTACTACTGAAATAAAACTGGATAAGCAAAAAAAATGAATTTTTTAAAAAATGTATATTTTAGAAAAACAATAATTGAAATATCTCTCCTAATAGACTATGCAAGAAGGAACAGTTTTCCTTGGTACTTTATATTTCTGATATATATGAGATTTCCAAAAAGGATCTTTGTCCTTTTGCACTACTTTCAAAGCCGGGCTATGTTTGAGGTGTCATAGCTGGTTTCAGTGAGCTAAATAAATGTCTAATAACAGAACAAAGTTTCATCTACATGGAATAAATACATAAAAATCTCAACAATACATCAAATACTGAGTTTTTAAGTATGGATAAACTAAAATATGGACCCAAAGACTGCCAAGATCTGCCTTTACTTCAAGCATGCAAGAACTTGCATGTGAACCATGATATTTCACCTTTACCTAAACAAAAGGTTTCCCAGTGATATTCAACTGCCATTTAATCCACTGAATGATCAAAGACCAAACAGTGATATCATGCACTGAAAGTACGAAAAAGCAACAATGCATCCAATAAAACAGCAAAAAACCATCTCTTGTAAAGTACCATTTTTTTCACAAAACTTCAAAGAGCCTTTTCATTCTTAAATGGTTTCCACCAGTAAAATGCAACTTTTGATCTTTATGTTTGCTGCCTATATTTCAAGGCACAGACACAAATGAGCATTAAAAACATTTAACAACATCAAGCTCATTTACAGCAAAGCCCACATGTGTTTCTCTGAGCAAGCTTAAGCCACCAGCCCTTTGGGCTTGTCCAGAACTGTCTCACCTTCTCAGCAGACCACTAACGATTATTCCCCAATTCCACTAAACCCTTAGGAGTTTATTAATCCACTGGCAGGTCGAATGCCTCTTTTTACAAAGGAAACACCCAAAATTGTCTGTTATAGGAATTCCTATTTTTCCTGTGAAATTTAAAGTGTCAATCATACTTAGTCAGCTATAGAACACCTGTATATGTGATCGTTCTGACAGAGCCATGCCAGTGACTTGGTGGTGATAATGCTCTCAAGCAAATGAGCTTCTCAATCCCAGGCTCACACACCAAATAGCAGTTAAATGCTGTTTGTTGTAAATATAGTAGCATATGATATTCTTCCTATGACTAACAAGGGGTTTAAAATTTAAGAAGGGTTATTCAGTTTTCATTTCAGTGGAAACCAGCTAGTGCCAAAATAACTGTATTAAACCTCTCTTGCTGAAACTGCAGTCTCTTTAAAACAGTCTCACATAAGAACCTCTGAAAACAATCCACTGAAGCACGAGCCATGACCCAGCACCACGCACTCTCCTCCACTTCTATTATATTTCCAGCTTACATCAGTGAGAAGACCGTAAGTTTGATACCAGTCGTTTATAAAATACACACCACTTGTAATACTTGACTGAGTCAGGTTCTTCTGACAGCAATTTTTGTACAAGTTCACATAGACCTTACTAACTAAAGCAGTTGTTCTGGATTTCTAGAGGTTCAGCTGAGAGCTAAATTTGACCAAATTCTCAGCAGGACTCTTAGCAGAATTCCACTCTTTTTGCCAGATATAGGATCAGGAACAAATGTGTTAGAACATAACCCTGCAGACATAAAAACTTTGCCTTCAAAATTAAGCAAATATTATTTGACCTATATCTACTTTAAATCACAGATACTTCAGATCTCTTAAAAAAGATTGGATAGATTCAAATCTGCTAACTGTTCATCAGATACCATTCTTACCATATTGTTGTTCTCAAAGGACCTGTCAAGTGATTCTTAGAGAATATTTTCTGAAGCCAAATTTACCTCAGGGATTATAGTTTTCTGTCAACACATTATATAATTTGTTTTCAGAACTGTTCTATTCAAGGGCAGAACCAGAGCATATGCTGTTGCATACCTCCCCCACGTACAGCTCTACTGCTCCTTCCAGTTGGTGGCTTTCACAGAAATTAATTTAGCAAGTATATAGTAAAAATCTGGACAAAATAAGATTTTACTGGATTATGGCCAAATAACTACATTTTACACTGCTTTATCCCTATTCAGTAACTAACACATACTTGACAATCAATCTGATTCTCCTGTCTAGAATTTATGAAGGCCAAGCCTTTAAAAGTTTTTGGATGGGAAGTATCTGAGATCTGCCTGATTTCCACCCCAAACACATTTCTTAGTATTACAGTTACTGTTATCCATCTGGTAGTTCACCTGAAAGGAAGAAAAAACCCTTTATAATTGTAATGTTTTTCCTTACATTCTAGCAAATCAATATGCAAATTTTACATTGAAAATGGACACATCTTGAAATTCAGATACACATGAAACCATGGCTTTTTTTACCTTTTTTCATTTTTCTTTCAAACCTGTCCACCCAAGGCAAATATCTCTAAATATCAGCCCTATCTCAGACCTTAATTTAGTCACATTTCCTTTAACAGGTCAGGTAGTCATCTGATAGCTCCAACACAAGAAATTAAAATCTGAAATGCTATCATATTATGGTTTCCCCTTACTACTGCTGCTCGGGATTCTCTCTTTCTCTATTTACTGCTTCACAGTCTCAATTCTATTTGTCTCCAAATGTCTGTGGTGGTTTCACAAAGCTCGTTTTGTCTTCAGCCCTTACTCCTGCTGGTTTGATCACAAGTGCTACCTTAATTATACTCTTGATACTGACAGTCCAAAGCTATGGATATATGGGTTCAGTAGTACAAAAGATGAGTTCAAATCTTAATCACTAAAGTCTCAACCGAGTTCTAGCTGTCAGATGAAACTCCCATGAGAAATCCATACTGAGAAGGTACAACAAGAACAACAAACAATACTGACATGCATAAGAATTGGGAAAACAAAAACAAAATCTAAGAAAATTTAGTTCCCATACTGTAACACGTTATGACATAGTGCAACTTGATACATGACAGATTTCTGTCCTCTTAAACTTCTCTTTTGCTATGTCACCACCACATATCTCTATAAAACCAAAATAGAGAAAATCATTTCAGCAAACTTAATAAAATTCTGGTGAGACTCACTATCCTTTAGCCAAGAGCCACCCCCTCTCTAGAATCACTGCATTCTCCAAGCAGCTTTGGACAGAGTTTGGTTCTCTCAACTTCTAGTTACTCTGACATCCTTTTCTTCAGGTTTGCATCCTACTCACACAATCAGAATGCTGCTGTGAAAATAATTCCATGTAACCACTGCTCTTTGCACAGTAACCTCTCTTTATTCAGAAATGTATTCGAAAATAACATCTCTGGCAAGGCTACATAATTAATTTAGTGCCTGAACTCTATTAAGTGCCACATGTGACATAATTATATACTGTATATAACACAGCAAGTTCTAACTTCCAGTCCTGGGCACATCCCTTAGTTCAACAGAAACCATGGTCCATGTCATGGTGTGTCCTGATTAACTTATGCTCAGCTACCTGCTTCCATTCCTCCCTCACAGTTTCCATGATAAATATACAGATACAACCCTCTAATTCTTGTGCCTCAATGCTACCTATCAGAGTACAACAACTTTGCTTCCTAAACAGTCAGTTACCAACTTGCAATGGCAAAGTATCATTTGAGGAACATACCAAAATTTTCAGAGTATTACTAGGGGCATTTGCTGTTACATCATTTCTTTAGTCAAAACTCTGTTTCTTCTTTGAGAAGATTCTTCCATATCCAGCATCCCACTAGGTGTCCCAGGTCATCACCCACAACCCTGGTTCCCTTCACATGGGAACACACTGACATGGGCCACTGCTGCACACAGGGAGCCAGAGGCTGCCAAAGGCTTTCGTAAAGCTTAAAACCTTACCCATTGCATTCCATCACTCTTATGCACTTCTCTCCATTACATACCTTTGTGCAAAATTAAAGTCGTTCCAATTAGATGCCTTGATTAGTTAAACTATGAACCATAGAAATCACTTATGGCATTTCCAGTAATACTTTGGGTCTCAAAAATGATCATTATTTAAGTTGTCACCTGCCTATGGCACTCCTTAGAAGCTGCTTCTTTTGCAACTTATTGTTAAAATAACACCACTTTCTTACTCTAACCTATGCAACAAGTTTATTATCTCATTATAACTTTCTACAGCTGGCTTCAGGGCCAATGTTTCTGTCAGAAAAGGCACTGACAGTAACAGTGTCTTGGTTAGGAAGAAAGAAAAATCTTTGTTTCTTCACAAATGAGATCAGTTTAAATCTTATTCACTCTGGCTTCTCTCTGAGGAAGCCTTGAGAAAGTAATTGTAAACTTTACTCACATAAACTTGGGTATCTATTTCAGGGACTCTTTGGCTTTGCAGAAGAGGTGGTATAGGGGATATTGTGTTTTGGAGATGTTTATGTTTGGGTTTTACTTTTTAGGCTAATACTCTTCAACACTGCATTTCATACTGAAACATTTCATTTGATAACAGTAACAGAAAACATGGCCAGTGCCAGCTGAGTGAATGTACCTTGAGCTACCTTTCTGTAGTTTGGGCTCATCACAAATGTTGGTTTCTAACATGGCAGTGAGCATGAAGGCTGCTTTGCATTCTAACCTGAAATTTGTTTTGTGCATGCCTTAGTCCCTTATTAAGAACTTGTTTATAAACCACTGAGCATTTGTAACTACTTGGATTTCATTTGGGTTTTTCTGTGAAGTAGTCCTTCCTTTGAGATAACAGGATGCTCAAAAAGAAGTTAATTCTCTGCAGCTCAATAGGTGCAGCAAAGAGCTCTTCTCTCCTTGTTCTGCTTTACCTCTGCATTTTGAACCACACAGTGTGAAGCAGATTTAATTACCAGCTTACATGTCCTCTTCTTGGATTTCTTTTACAGAAGGAAAAAGGTTGGAGGATAGCTGCCCTTGCAAATCCACAAGGACAAAAGGCAATCTTTTGGTTCACTTTTTGAAAACTAAAGTGTAGTTACTCTTAACATTTTAGTTTTCTTTTTTCCCCTTAAAAATATATGAAATTAAAGAAACACCTTCAATCATGTCATTCATGCTATGCATTTTATTTAGTTAGTTAGTTAAAAAATAAGTAAATTAGCCATGGTTTAAATTTTAGGATGGAAAAACAGAAAAAGCCTAGGAGAACTTTGAAAATATTGTTATATTCATAGAGATCATTACCACACTCTTCGTCAGATCCTTAATCCATTAAAGCTTCCATTGGTTTAGCACACACATAGCTTGATTTCATCATTTATGTACCCACATTACGATTTCCTACTAATTCTTTACTTCCACCCCCAATTTCAAGTGTCTGTCATGGTTAGATGCTGCTAATGAAACCCAAACCTGAACAGATATAAGGCACTATTTCGGGCTCTTAGATCCCCTTAGCAGTAATTCTCATCAGAGTGAATTAAAGAATAATGATATGCATGAAAAGGGAAAAGCAGAACACAAAAAGATACCAACTATTTAATGCCAAATTCTAACATGGAAGCGTTTTGCACTGATCTGTTTCTCTGCCTTTTCTAGTTCTGCTGTGATCACTAATACTGGTTAGAGTTCCAGTCATATTCCTAAGTTTCCCTCAGTATCACATTATTATTATTATTCTATTTCTAGGATAATTTTTAGTGCTTGATGGGGGGTGTTTCTTTCTTTTTTTTTAATGGATTTATGCAAAACAGCAAAATCCTTTACAGCCCCAACCTCTTTTAGTTATTCTGACTTAGAGAGACTGTACCTGAGTCTTATTTTGTAGTTTGGGGTGAAAATAAGTTAATTTATTTCTTGCTTTTTAAATGCAATCATTAAATCCATTTACACTACAAGTGTTCCATCATTTAAGACTTTTTTTAAAATAGCTCTTTATTTTTTGCCAATCTTCTCACATCTCTTACTCTGCTTGTCTTTGCATATTTAAATCTGCAGAGTCATGTATTGGTTATTGCCATACCCATCAATCTCAGAATTCACAGGGCCCCTGGGAGTGTTAGTTATTTATTCCACACAAAGTTGTTTTCAGATCTTACCGAAAATTATTATCAATAGTGCTAGTAGATTCAAGGCAATTCCATGGAAGTGGCATAAAAATGATATGCCAAAAATGAGGTTGGCTTTATAAACATTCTGAGACTGACTTGTACACATTTCACAGCCTCAAGAATTTATAATTTTCAATTTTCTTTGACAACGTGAATTTTCAGTGGTGGGGCTATGCCTTTGAAAAGAAGCAGTGGACCATTTACTTTCAAAAGAATACAAAACACCCAGAAAAGTCAATGCGAAGGAGACGTGAGGGCGGTTGAGCCCTGGAACAAGCTCCTCTGGGAAGTGGTTTTGTTCCCAAGCCTATTGGTGCCCAATAAGTATTTAGACAATGCTCTCAGATATAGGGTTTAACATGTCGCCCTGTGTGGACTCCAGGATCCTCATGGGTCCCTTACAATTGAGGATATTCTTTGATTCTATGAACAGACCACTGCTACTTTGGGCTTTATATGAAAATAAAGTAACATAAGCATAGTCCATTTCTTAATGACTCATCAGATTACACAAACCAGACAAGGTCAGAAAGAAAAAAAATACTTTCTGTGTTCAAAAAACATCCCAATCAAATCATGAAACCACAACAAAGTGGAAATTACTAGTTGGGAAATTTTCTTATAGTATTCAATAGCAAACCTCTAAATAGCCTAGTTAAGCACTGTTCCTGGCAGAAGTACCTCAGCATGTTCAAAAGATGTAATCCTAAATGGCTACCAACATATGGTGATATTTTTGTTGGATTGTGTGGTTTTCGGTTTTTTTTAATCCTTTCTTAAGGGTTTTGTTTCCTGTTTCAAACCCAGCTCACTACTTGAAATTCAGTTTATGGATAGGAGCCCAACGATTAGGCTCAACTAGGAAGGTTTTTGTCATGTATAAACAGCAAGACTAGACAAAAAATAGCAATGACATAAATGTGACATATGACACAAGCTGGATCAAATTAAGACTATGATAAAAATAGCTGTATGGCTGAGAAAACGCCCTGAGATCAAGGGGAAATAGGTCACCTAGACCCCTGCATAAAACTAGGCAAAGCCAAGAGCAGCCTAGGGAGAGCAGGAAAGGGAAGAGAGAAACTAATCTACTTCCTAGACCCTCTTTTTTCATGTCTAATGTTTTTAATTCAGAATTTTCCAAAGAAGAAAACTCTAAAAATGAGTTTCCTGTTGCCAATCAGTTATTTTGTTATATTCTATTTCTATTTAAATAAACTGTTTGGAGTGAAGCCAGTCAGAATAGGATGGGATTCCTAGAGTTGCAAACTTGTAATGCCGTGTTCCTCCAATGCCATATTTTGAGATTCAGGACTTTGGCTCAAGAAAAAAAAAAAAACAAAAACAAACAAACAACAAAAAAACCCCACACTCAGAATTAATATTTTGAAGGCAAATGAAAGCATTCTTAAATTTCAAGTGTTAGTTTTAACAAACTTCTTAAGCTACTTGAAATTTCTTTTATGATATTTTCTTGAGAGCTACAGACATAAGCCAAATAATGCCCTATAGCATTAAAGAAAGGGATTAGATAGGAATGACTTGAAAGAGTTCAAATTCTATTCAGATAAGAAAGACTCAGGGAAGGAATGTGTGAATGTATACACATGTTGTGGAGAATTATTTAATAGGGGTATTTACTTATACACAGATGAAGAACCTTGAAAAAGTTTCTGAAAAATCTTTGCCATATTTGAGGGGAAAAAAAAAAAAACATTCTGCATTTGGCACCTCTCAAAGTCTTTTTGGGTGCAATTGCTCATCATCCTTCCAAAGCATGGTTTTCAGTAAAGGAAAAGCAATCCCTAATAGTAACTACCTGCAACTTTCTGGAAGCCCCAGCTCAGAGATTCTCTGGGAGCTATGCAATACTGCCAGAAATTCTAGCAGTCTGGCAAGAAAACCTAATTAGTAGAGCAGTATTGCAGTAGATCATAGTGCTGTAGTTTGATTTGGCCAATATCACAGTATATGAAGGGAGGAATTCAAAATGGATCTGGATAGAACTAAGCAACAACTTTTTGTTTAGATTTCAAAGGGTAGGTGTAAAAATATAAGTCTTGTTATAAATATCCTTGAGTGGCAACACCATATAGGAAACACTATATTTTAATGCTTTCACTTAAGAATATCCATATTTTATCACTAAATATTTTTTAATGTTTTAAAACATTCCCAATTTTTTCAGTCCTTAAACATGTCACAATTATACTTTTATAATTTTAGAATTTTACTTTGAAAAATTAATTCTCATTATTAATAGCATGGTCTGTATCTAATGTTTAACAAGCTTTTACTTTCCTTGCTTTAGAGAGAATTTTAAAAACAGATAATGTGGTCTCTGTCTTGTAACAGTTTCTGCATAATGCCCTTGTTCTGCAGGGAATTTCATTAGCATGTGCCCTGATCTTGTCCTCCAAAGCCTCATTGCTTTAGACAAGCATGGATTTAATTGAGAGAAAACCAAGCTGTGACTGTGGCTCAGGTGTGAAGGCTGTTTCCCTCAGCAAATTAAATCCAATGTAATGATTGAGCTTTCTTTTCCTTACTGTCCGTTTCTGAGAGATTTAATACTGCATATTAATTATTATGTTGGGCTGTCTTACTATGATGTTGTTTTTCCCATCCTTTTGTGGGAGATTGATGTGCAGATCAAATTGACTGTTTAATGTACTGTGAGGATGATTAACACCTTGAGGATGGATCACAAGGTTATTACAAGTCACCAATTTTCATGTGACTTGTACTTTAAACCATGGCAACAAATGGTAGTCCCTGCTGACATCATGCTGTATTTGGCTGAGCCCTTCAGGCCTTGCACCAAAGGCAGAAAGGTCTGACTATCTTCCCCATGTTCGTGGGGAGCTCTCAAAGTACCACCAACTCCTACATTCACACCCAACAACTAATCCTTATTTGTCAACAGTACCCATGCAAACATTTAGGAAAAATACTCAATTCATGGTACCTCCAACCCCAGAATAAATTATACAGGTACAAACCATCTGTCCCCCTTTGAAAAACTGAGAAAGGATGCAGCCCCTTCAAGATATTGCCCCAGCAGAAAGGATGCAAAAAGCCTGAAAAACAAGGGAACACTTCCTGTATGGAAAGTGTTTCAGTAACATAGAATCCGAACTAGGCCCTATCTACGCAATATATGCTTTACAGTCACTAAATGTAAATGGAAGAGCTAAATATCTCTAGTATACCACATGATCAGTATATTCCATGCACGCACACATGTACAGACACACATATACCAAATTCATGAATCTAAACGGTAGAGCACTATTTCCCACTTTCTGTCATGAGGAGGGAAGCACTATAACCTTTCTGCTGGGAATGCAAGCAGTAGGTATGCCTGCATGCAAATCCTGTTTATCACTATTGCCATCAAGTTTATGGGCACATAAATTTCCTTTCATAATACTTTTTCATCAAAGATCAATAAGCAGCCAGTAGCAAATCACCAAAAAAGAATGAATTTATATAATTGACTTGCTGTATTACATTCAGGAAATCATTCTAAAGTTTCCTATACAGCATGCAAAGTCTCAATTCTAAGGAATGTAGTAAATGACAGGAATTTAAGGAAGATCAGCTGTAGTAAATCTCCTGAACCTTTTATGCTGAGGATTGAACCCAACACATTATTTGTATTTTAAGATCTTCAGTCCATGATCATACTGTTAAGCATGGTAGAGACAAGCAGATAGAGACAACTATTGATACGATTATTATAAATTAAATGGATTTATAATGCTATAAGAGTATAGCCCAGCATACAGATTTGTACTCAAATGGTAAGAAAAAAGGAAATCCATTAACTAGCCTATCCCCATGGGGTCAGAGTGTCTAGAAAATTTTGCCACCCACTGGATCATCAACTTAGCGTCTGAAAGATACAGTGTTAACTATATGGAGAAAGCAGCTCCTATTCTGTCCTGTGTGCCCACTTAGCATCAACCATTAATAAACAGTCAGAAGTGTCAAAAATACTGCTACGTTTCATGCCTTTTGTGAAGAAGTACAGTCTTATAAAAAGAAGTGGGACTAAAAAGCACTAAGATCTAGAGAGAATGGGACTGGCAACTTGGAGAAGCCTCAGACTGAGTTGCTCCAAGCCAGGCCCTCATAAAATTGTGCTTTGACCTGAATTACTCAGAGAATAACCCACACTGGACACAGATGTGCTTCTAAAGATGGAGGCTCTGGTGTAGCCAGGCAGTTTTAGTGCAAGCCTTCAAGTTCTTTCTTTTGTATGGTCAATTTAAACCAAAACTTAAATTTAAAAGTTTACATATTTCTGCCCCAGAAACCTGTAGTAAAATACAATTCTTCCAATGGAAACAGAAACAAGTTGCAAATGAAGTTTGTGGATCCAGAATATCAAATAAAATAAAGTATCTTCTCTTCTGAGTCAACACTAAGAAATAAATATAAACCATATAGTCTTAAGTGCCCGAAAAGGTAACAAATATGATTGCAACCAGAAAGACTTAAAACAACTCAACTGTGTTTCTTCCCATCCCCTCTTCAAAATGTCTCCACTACTCCTCTCCATTTCACATTTTCTATATGCATTCTGTATTTAACATTTTGTAACTCAGTCCTTCAGAAACAGGTAAAAAAAGACTTCCCCCCCGCCCTCCCCCAAAAAAGAAACATATAGAAGTCTTCTGGTACTTGATTTGCCCCATTTTCCACAGTTCCAAAAAAGGTGTTTGTACCCATCAAATGACACATTCCTAAGAGGCTTAGCAAGAGCTACAGCTCTGACTGTCCTCAGGAAATGAAATCCTCAATGAATAGAGCTGTTCTTAAAAAAAAAAAAGAAAACCAACCAAACCACAAATAATTCCAACACTCCCACAAAACCACAATAAAAACCACAACAAGCTAACAAACAAAAACACCCACAGCAACTTAGAGTCCATTGACCATGGGGCAGCAGCAGCCGTCTTAATCTGGCATTCCTTCATAAAAACTGACTTTAACTCCTCTGCTAATAGAAGTGGCTCAGCACATGGCTTTCTAAAGGAAAGACCAATTTGTTTTAGCTGATAGTCTACCTTTATACTTCTGGCAAACTTGCAATGAGTTCCTTATAAGGCCACAGCATTCTTGCACATTACAGCAGAAGCGCTCCTCCTCTCAGGTTAAACCCCTAAACCATGCAAAAGGGTGTTCATAGTCCTACTAGCAAGAACAGCACAGACATTGGCTCGGGTGACCTTAACCTTGCACCTCCATTATTCAGAATTCTCTAGTTTCATTGACATTCAGCCTTGATAGCACATCGGACTGCATTTTAAACTTTGTGAGAATACTTCAGGGCTTTACAAATATATTTTTATATATATAAATACACAAAAATTACACACTATATATACAAAAATTTATACAATATTCTATTAATACTCTCTTAAATTACTATTGTGTTCTCAAACTTCTTAGCACTTTAACAAGTTATTCTGGATGGAAATAATAGAAATTGCAAAACAAGAGCTCAGATACTTCTTCTTTGAGGTTTCCTGAAAAGCCCCAAATGACTGAAATGAAGGACAGCAGAAGAAACTAAAGACAAGGAAAGCAAGAAAGCCTGTTGAATCAATAATAGACTGTCTCACTCAGAAGTACTCTGAAGAGACTGCTCTTGGGTCATGAGCCTGGGCAGGTTTTTGAACACCCTACTCTTCGGAGAATTTAGCCTTTTGGCTTTCCCTGTTCTGTGTAAAAGTTATCTCACTGCCAAGACTGTAAGATGGTATCTCAATCAATATCTGCTTTAAATATTTCTGGCAGGCACTCTGGTCTGGTTGACAACAATCTAGGGGGGTTTTTGTGCTAATTCTTGCTATAATTTTCTTGCTATTGAATGTTTAATAGGCAAAAAATATTTATGGAAGGTTAGTATTCTGGTACGAGGCTCTTTTTAAAAAAACCTTCCAAAATATTTTTATAGCATCTAGAAATTACTTAGGAACAACTTACTTTTCTTACTTGTCTTTAGGAATTAATACCTTTCCAAATGCAACTTTTATTTACATCTAAAATATAGTTAACTCTTTAACAGCAAGTAAAAATATAATCCTTTTGAGAAACAAAATTATTATTATTAACAGCCCAGACAGATATCAGTCCTTGTTCAGGCTGGCAAAATGCAAAATTTATTCTGGTTTTAAACAGTTAAAGACCCAATTTCTCTTTCCCCCCAGAGTGGAAGCTTACCTCTGTACTCATAAAAAGCAAAGAGATGTATTTACAAACTACACATTCCATCAAGCAGCACAAGTATACTCTTCATCTGGAAGAGATGGGTGACAACAAAATTTCATGTAATTCCGTTGGGATTAACTAATGGATGAGCACGGCCAGTGGTCTTTCCCTAATCCCAGGAACATAGGCAGCATCAACATTTTATTGTTTTTATTACTTTAAAATACGTCTCTTATTAAACACACTTCTTATTTTTACTCTTATCTTCAGGTAGCTGGAAAATTTTAGCTAGTGATTTAGTAAAGCTTTTAAATGCATGAGTCCTAAGATATTCAACATGACTGTTTAAACCTCCTTAAAATGAAACATATACTTTCCTGTACCAGAATGTTTTCCAGTATTTGTTCCTCAGGGCTCTTTACAGATCAACTTCCTGTTTTGCAGTATTTTCTAGTAATTCTATAGCAGTTATCAATGAAGACTAGTTTACCTTGGCATGTTCTATGGTAATAGCTAGTGTATAATGCACAAATATTTACATGTATATATATTTTCAATCTATTCTCCCCTTTTTTGTCAATCTTATTTCTGTGTGCCATTTTCATGGCAGAGAACTGCTGAGCTACAGGAAAATGAAGCAAACAAATAATGACTACAGAAAAAATGAGGGTAAGTGGCTAAAATGGGGCTACTGTGAGCATTTGCCGGTTTAATATAGCTAGTAGCACTTCAAAAAACATTTGTCAGTATTTGAAGCTTAGCATGCTGCCATCCTGTGCTGTCCAAGGAAAGCAAGCTGCTCCGGGGACTCTGGGACCAGCCATTTATTTTAGGCCACAGTCAACCACTTTCTCCAAAAACACCCTTTCTGCAGAATTATAGCCTTGGTTTAAAACTTCAGTCACGAAAGTATCTGAGTACAAGTTACATTTACATCTTCAAGAAGGAACCAAAGCAGAATGGTTTCAAACAACGCTACTAAACATGAAGTTGCACAGGACTTAGATTTTGCTGGCTTACTGCACTTCATTACCACTGAAAATTGAGCTCCTTCACCCTATTTTGGAACCTTTAGGAACAATTCAGATGCACAGGCAGGTGAGATTTATTCTCCTTTATTATAAATCTAACTTTGTCATCCTTGTTAACTGGTGCTCTCAACTAGTGCTTATTGCGCAAATTCATAAGTTGATACAACCTCATGGATGCTGGTTAACAATAAGTGTTTTGACCAAAGATTTAGATACTGTGCTGGTGGCTCCAGAATCAGCCTCTCATTTCAGCTAGTTAGTGAAATGAGTAACTACTTCACCATATCAACAACAACAAAAAAAAGTTTCTTAGAATACAGGATTAGATTCACTGCTCAGTCATCGATCCCTCTTCTAAGGTTCAGATTCACAATTATGCTGCAGCCTCTCCGTTGCAGAGGAGAAGCCAACATCTCCACCAGGAAAGGACAGTGCTGGTACAGAAGCAGATGGCTCCTGTTTGACCAAGAGAGACATGATTCAGCACCTGTCCCTGGGCAGAAGAAACTCATTTGGCAGAGGGCTGCAGCAAAGCCTTGAACAGGCTTGTAAAGGCACCCTCCCGTCAGAGAGCAGCTCCTCTGCAATGCAGCTGATCTCCAAGGGTGCAAACTGGTGCCAAATTGCCTAAGGCCAGATTCATAGCTAAGATTCCGTGCGCATTTGTTTGATTTATTTTGTTTTCCATTACATTCTTGCTGCTCTTTTTTTTTCCAGACAGCAGCCTATGATTTTAATAGGATATGCCTTGTTAAATGCTGTTTAACACTCAGAGTGCACCCATAGGATCTAATTTGCCTATTTTAAAGTGGTGCTATAAAGCTTCTAAATCCATATCTTGATTATTAAAAAAAAAATTAAAAAATGCTTTCTTTACTTAATGGATTACAGATTAAGTAGGTGGTCCAGCTTCTGGAAATAACTATAGGGAAAGAGTGAATATACATTTATAAACATTTTGTGCAAATGAGCTGTTATATCCATGGAATCATGTCTCCAACACAGAAGTGCTGTAAACAAAGATAGAAGTACAAGAGTCTTCATGGTGCTGGAATACTTGAGGAATGCAGGGTTGGAATTAGATGATCTTTAGTGTCCTTTTAAGGACCAGTTTGATACAGACGATTTCATAAGCTGCTTGGTCCCCATTAGGATGCTGTACAGAATTGCTCACGTGGATGTGACAAGGATTCATATCTATAAACAATGCTGTTGCACATTGAATCACTTGTGGAGGTACAGCCTATGTATCATTACTGGAGGATATCTATAGTTCTTGTCTTGTTTGCTTGAGGACGTGTCTCCTATGCAAAAACCTTTTGTGTGGCTGTTAATTTTGAGTGTATGAGAAATACTGAGTCTTGCTGCAGGTGTTAGCAGAACTCATTCCTCAAATCTGCTCCCCAGGAAAGGAATAACTGCAGATACGATTTTCCCCCCCTCGCCTTTCTTACCAACAGCAAAAGCAAATCAAGGCACACTTGTCTCAAGTATTTGTCAGTGTTATCGGAAATGCTTAAGCTGAAACTTAATTTGTTTCAGGATCTTTATGTAGTAACAACAATGGCCATTATATTGTTAATCAACTAAAATAATAATGCCATAAGTGGTTATAATTAGCTTGGAAAAATATCTGTGATCATTTTTAGTGTGTGTATTGTTTGAATTTAGCGGGAAAAAAAAAAGAGATGATGGTGTCCTTTGAAAAGATACCTGAAATTACTGCACAAATAATGATGAAGTATTTTAGTAACATTTTTACATCAGATGTCAAAATCACATGCAAAAACACTTGCAGGGAAAACTTTTGTTGCGCATTTGAAATTAAACTCTGCAACAAGCACAGAAGGCCTTAGGATTAGATCCTCTCATTTCAAGCCTGACTATGAATGAAATCATTGGTTTGTTCCTTGCCTGTCAGAAACACTTTTGTTTCTGTTTTGGATGGTATTTTGGTTTCCTTCACTTTTTGTTTTCTCTGTCCACGTGGACTTATTACCCATTCTGTGCTAGGTCAGCAAAAGCCTGAATCCACACTGCACTCCAGGAGTTTCACTGCCTTCTGCAAGTGCCTCTGTGTCAACATTAAAGCCACCATAGGATGCGAAATTCTCATCTCTATGAAACACCAAATCCAAACCTTTATTTTTCCTTTTTGTTCATCATATTTTACTACTTGAAAACTAAGATGAAGTCTCTCCCTATCTTCTCTACTAAAGCTTGGGATTTTTGGAGGTACTACCTTTTAATAATAGCCTATTAAAGAAAAAAACCAACAAACAAAACCAACCCTTTCAAATAGTGATCTACTTAAAAAGGTTAGTCCAAGACCTAGAAATGCAGAAGATGCAGGCAAGAACATAAAAGAGACTTCCCGACAGACATCATTTTTTAATCACTTACAACAAAACTGAGGCATCCAAACCTCAGAAGTTACTTTTTTAAATGAAAAGGTCATAACTAACACCTGTCTCTCATATTCCCATGTATAAAATAAGTTAATGACACTGTTCAGTGTTTGCAAAAGGTCTGGGATTCTGAGAGAAAAAGCTCTCTCCAGGTGCCAGTCAGGCCCAGGTATGCTGCTAAGTAACCAAGTCACCCACCGTTTACTGCGCCTTCTTATTTAAAGAGAAAGGTAGAACCATAAACTTATTCCACTGACAGTCTTCCCTCTTCAAGGAGGAACTACAGAAATGGGGAGCTATGTGATTTCTATTCTCAACAAAAATCATTCATGAAACAGAAGGGACTATATGTAACTTCCATACAAGATAGGCTATTCATGGGATGCACAGAAGTTGAGGTTATGAGTGGATGAGTTATGAGGGATACAGGTTACGAGTGAAAAGGATCTTTGACTTTAACGAATGGCAGGTTATCACTAGTTAAGCTGCATGACTTAATCTTCAAGCTCCAGGCTGCAAGAGGAATGAATAATTATTTATCAGACAGATGTTGTTCTCTCAATACTCCTTCTGTTTGTCCAGCCATTAAAAGGTTCACCATAGGACAAGTTTAGGATAGTCCCTTAGGTTAAGGTATAACCACAGATTTAAAAAATATGATAATTTTAATGTTTATCTCTGTAACAAGAATGATATTCTCAGTTAGGATAAGTCCAGTGAGATTAAATCTGTTCCACAAGGGAATCTAAACTCCCAGTGTTTATCTCACTGCAAGTCAGAGACAGCATAGCACAAGTTCTGTTACTGTACTGGCTCTGTTCTGGCAGATCATTCAACAATGCAATAGAAACTGAGAAGTAATGCACACCACATAAGGTGTATATGACAGTGTATACTCAATTGGTTTATCAACAATTATAAAAATCTACCAAACAAAAAAGCTTTTAAAGATTACATCTGAAGGCCTGAAAGAACATACTGAAAATGCATTTTGGTATGCCATGAGTCAAAGCACTATTTTAGCAAAACCACAAATTATTTATAACAAGGAGTAAAGTGTATCATTAATAATAACCACAGTTCCACCTATGGATTGAACTCTTTCAGCCAGAGGATCACGGTGTTTTATTGTCTGTATTCATGGCACGAACCCACTGTCTGCATAAGTGGGCTTCCATTCTGGAAAACACTGAAAAAATAATTGATTGGAAGGCTCATGCTTCTTCTCAATTGTACCAATTACTTTTGTGTATGGCATCAGCTAAGCTGTTAGCTTGTCTGCATTCTCCTGAGCACAGGTTTGTGCTCTTAAGAACCCCTTACAACAACCCAGAATTTTCGAGTTGTTACAGGGAAAGTAGTAAACTAAGTTACAAATAATAAAACAGGTAAAGGCAGACTACAATCTGCCACAGAGAACCCTTAGCCCCTGTGGTGACCTCCCGACATGTTGAAGCCAAAAGAGAGTTTTGAACAGAGCTCTTTTATCAACATCACCAGGAAGCAAAGCAAAAATAGGGGGAAAGGAAAAAAAAAAAGAATTAAAAATTCTCTCAGAAGTAATCTACTCTTAATTATTGCTTAAGCTTCCTTCTCTGAAGTCAGATAAAGTGAAAAGTCTAGAACAACTGCTGTCTTAGTAAAGGTTGCTCCATTGACAGGGAGCAAAGTTTCTCCCAGCATTTAATCAAGTGAACTGTAATTTGCTGTGAAAAAGATACATGCTTCTAACAAAACAGAGAATAATGAAAACTATGCCAAAGAGATTTGTAATAGTGCATTAGCAAATTAATAATAATTCGTACTCCCCCCAAATATATTTATGCTTATGACAGCATAATTACAAAATATGATAACCAGTTCTAAATGAATTCAGCAAGGAATGTGAATCTGCATAGCAAGAGCTCCCTCCCACCACTTCCAGATCAAACAGATGCAGGACCAGACTTCCATAAGAGCCCAGCGGCTTAATCTTCAAGGGCTCAGCACCCTCAGTTATGGATGGACAGATTTTTCAACATGCCAAGGTCATATTTAGACACTTTCATGATTTCAAGAAGCAGCTGCCCCCCGTTGCCCTGGCAGTGCCACAGAGATCAGGACTGCGCACACACACACAACACTGAGCCCTTGGGTTGAATATGTTCACTTTGTTTTGGTGCCTAAACTGGGGATGAGCTTTTGAAGGAAGTCTGGCTCACATTGTGGATAATGAATTTTCTTTTAAAAATCTGGTCCGTAGAGTATTCTTTGGATTTCTGACAAGAACCTCCTTTCTCATCTAAATCCAGACAGACCAAGCGAGTGACCTGCTGTGCATAGTTACATAGAAGCTGAAAGCTTATTGCTCCATCTGAAGTGTGTAGCAGCCAAGAATTCTAACTACAAATGAATACAAGTTGTAGTTTTTCCTCTTCAGTTTATTGTAAAATTCTGTCCTTTTAGAATGGGTTATGTGGCACTACAGTAACACCTGACAGGCTTTACAAATGAGCTCTGTGATATGATATTGCTGCATTATTACCACTACCAAAGACTCCAATGGATATTGGGTTCTGATATGATAGCTGTGTTGTAGCACAAAGAATGTTGAGACAGGCTCACATGCACAAAAAGTTATTAGTAGGGTTCATAGTTAATGGCATACTCTAACGGTGAAAGTTATTTTGGTTACAAAAGTACAAGAAAAGGATAAAGAGAAAAGACAAATTAGATCTCTGTCCAGTAGCCAGCTGGGGGGAGATGAATATCCTACCCTGGGCATGCTCACCAATGCAGCGGGTTGGCTACCAATACATCTCCCACAGGAACTATCTTGTTTTCATCAGGACCTGATCAAACTCCCAACAGGTTATGATGGTGCTTGCACTGACTGAGGCAGGCATTAATCAGGGGCAGGTGCCACACAGCAGCTGGTTTGTCACCTTTACACACATGTATCATTGGGTCTCCCGCTGTAAACCGAGAGCTACCACCAACCGTCTCTCACTGCCCACCCCTTTCTGCTGGCAAGTCTCTCATTGGTAGTGATCACTTCCCATGGGAATTTTATACTGTGTTATTCTGTATTTTGTAGACACACCTTAAGTGCCATTCAGAGCAAAGATTAGATGAAATGGACCTTTTGCTCATATCTTCCCTGTACCAGATGCTATGGAAAAGGCAACATTGAATTGCTATCACTGTATTATGAGAATAGTATATACTCATGTATTTCATCAAGAAACTTACCCTTTTTGAATAACTGTGTATAAATTTAGGGATCTGTAACAAATAATAAAAATTGCTGATTCTCAGAGAATGCCTTACTCAGTTATTTGCTGTGAAACGACAGGAACCTCAGATAAGTCCAATGGGTAATTCACTGTGGAAAAAGATGGTGAGCCCCCAGGGTGCACACGTGGTGCGTATGTTTAGAGATGGCAGTGAAAACCAGGTACCACTTGCAAATCGTGTGAAACATGCACCCGTTTCTGATTTTTTATGGAAATACTGCTTGACTTACAGGAAAGCCAGCTTGTCAGAGCATAAAACAAAGGGTCTGCACTCCCTGGCTTAGAAAGATAGCCCCTATCCAAGGAGTTTTCAGGGTTTTGCTGTGTTTGTACAGTACCTTGCTACAACCGAGTGCAAGTCAATAACTTGTGCTCCTCAGCAATGTTGAAGAGTACATTTCTCTGCCATGTCACAGAGTGTGTCATGATGTACTTTCCTCACTCCTCCACTCTTATCTCCTGAGAGTGGTAAAACTCAGAGATTAAACAGTATTCACTCCCACTCTCCTGTTAAGGATGCTTTAAGCTTTAACTTCTCAACAGACTGCTCCTGTTTCTCCTTCCTTGTTGCTCCCTGTGGAGGTGTGAAAAGGCTCTTGCGGACATGCACTCTCCCAGGTCACACACACACTCCCTCACAGGGGAATGGTGCTCTGGCACCAGCTTTCTTTAAGGGCTTCTGTGTTTGTCCTGCTAAGCAGGACAGGCAAAGCCAACCCCCTCATCCTCCAAGCCAACCATATGTTGAGAGCTTGAGCCCACTGAACAGGTTAAATCCAACAGGCATAAAGACACTGGCATTAAGCTGGAGGCAGGAATTCACAAGGAAGGAGCAGTTAGTCCTCATCTTGGTAAGGAAGCATTGCTTCAGGAATAGCTCACTTCTGAAGACATCCCCTATAAATCCCCAAAACCCTTACCTCGATCTCTTGGCCCCTTTCTGTTCTCCCTTCCACATGGCCACCCCCATCACACTTTCCTGGAAAACGGTGTCAAGGCAGAGGTGGCTCTACACACTGCCCTGGAACAAAAGCACTTTTGAACAGAGCAGCCTTTGTGGTTCAGCAACTTCTGTGGCAATGAAGTCTCCTGTCTCCTCAGGGAGGGGGAGCCTCTTCCTCCTCCGCAAAGCTCCTGGCTGAGGGCACAGCCTCATGTGCTACAACATCCCAGGGCAGTCCCACAGCAACCTCTACCCCTCACAGCCAGTTCCAGCCATCCTCTCGTACCTGCCACTAAATCACTAAACAGTTGAACATAGAAAAGTGATATTTTCTTCTTCTTTTCAGCTCAAGGGAACCACATCTTCCTGCCCACGAAGAGATGGAAGGGAAAGGAAAGGAGAGCCAGCCCTGGGACAGTGGGGACAACAGAACACAAGACAGGAAAGACACTGTCTCACACAGGGTGCACGCTGGAAGCCTGCTTTGGCAGCCTCAACAGACCCCAGGCTTTCTGCCACAGACTCCTGAATGATTTGGAGAAAAATACTCTTTATCTCTTTGCCTTCAATCCTCTTGACTAAAATAACATAGCACATTGCTGTGCAGCTCCAGACAGGACAGACTCAGCAGTGGGGTCTCAGTCAGCAATGTCCAAAAACCAGGAGTTATACCAGGCTATATTCCTTGTTTTAAGTTTCTCAATCTTCTTCCAAAGAGCCCATTATATTTTATTTGGGAAGTAGTAAGGCAGGTGTAACAGCAGGCCTGCTACACTAACAGTGATGAAAACCTAGGCTTCTGCTGCGAGTAAATCAGCCATCATCAGCATAAAAGATTTTATTTTTTTTCCTTCCTGTTGTAATGTCTTCAAATTACCTTAACACACCAACTGGCATGACAATGTTCTAAAATTACCATAACTGTTACTATAAAAATGCTAGAAGATATTTCTCCTCTCTTTCATCTTTTTTTTTCCCCCCCAAATAAAATGGAAAGCTGCAAGAAATAATATTAGAGAAAAAGGGCAAACAAACAACTGGAGATTGACAAAAAATGTTAATATCTTAAATTACTAAATCCTATTTTCATTTCTCTAAGGTTTTTAAATATACATATCTTCTATTTGGTGGTAAGTGCTTAGGAAATATAATCTATGTATTTGGCCTTGGAGAGTCCTATTTGATACAGAGAAAACCATTTCAATCTGAGTTCCAGCCATACAAAGCCATAATAACAACTGACTTCTGTGGTGCTCCTCTACATTTATCCCAGCACAAGTGAGTTAGACCCTGACCCTTGAATTGTTCACAGAGAATCAAATGGAGCCCTTATTACTCTTGAGAATAGACATGTTAGTAAAGTGGGTACCTGGAATAATGCAAAGTGCCTCTTCAATAATGCTGTTTGTGAAGCTGCATTGTGTTTTGCTCATAATGGACAGCTTCAACCCTGGTTCGGCACTGGGCAAGAGTTCTTAGAGAATGCAACAAAGATCCATAGAGTAGCTATGTTACTGAAACAATTAAAATCACTTTGAAGAAGAGGAAACGTCCAGATGGAAAAGATGAGACAGCAACAATTACAGAGTGACTGGTTTTGTGAAAGATACCTGAAACAGAAAGAGAACTCTACACAACAGAAGGAATTTATGTTGACAATGCTTTTAGGAAAACCTATCAGAAACAACCCTTTGTTCTAGGACCAAAATGTTTTCCAGGACCATTACGTCTTCTAGGCTCCTCATCCCCTTCATTTTTAATTAGCTGTGCTTGGTTCCATTTCCACTGTAATAGCTGTCTTTACTGCTGTCCTCATACCAGAAACATTAGCAGGCAATCAGTGCTCTTGGAACAGGGACTTGGATTAAAGGCACAAAGAAGCAGATTTACAGGCCAGGCTTCTCCTGCCTTTGGGCAGTATGCTGGTCTGGGTAGTGGGGTCTAGTCAAAATGGATCAAGAGACACAGCTGCCTGCTTCTAGATATCTGCCTAAAGCTAAAAGCAGAACCAGTTTAGAGTAATAATGAGCCAAATACTTGAAGCCATACTGTTTTAAAAGCAAACAACTCCACAAGCAGAACCCAAATCACCAGAGCCACAAGATCAGGTTTTGTTATACTTCTGTAACACCTTTCATTTTTATAAAGTAATTCCTGGCTTCTACCACTGCATCTTAGACTAGAACCTAAGCTCTAGTTTTCTCCAAAAGGAATAAATAAATCAACCCTCTGTACCATCTCCCTTCCATTATGCTCCAAAACTGTTAAAGTTCTCAAAGAATTGATCCTGGGGATTTTGGTTTCATTTCCTCAAATTTCCTGAAACATTCCATAATGCTGTAGCTTTATCTCCACAGCTACAATTGTCTGCTCTCTCCCAAATAGATTTTCAGCCAGTAGCAAGAATTCTGTAGTAGCTAAGACTATTCCAATATGGTAGAAATAGACAGTAACTAATATCCAACAGCCATTTTTGCTGTTCTCATTGCACTTGAGCAGAAACTCTATCAAGTCACAGATTTTTGGGCTCTCTTTTTCCACAGATCACTCAGTTCTGCTGTCACTTCTCAGAAGGATTGTAGCACAGGGAGTTAAGAACCACCACCTTCTTTTTACTTCTGACAAAGGGCATGACAAAGTGAACCTTTCCCAAATACAGTCAGGTTCACAAGAAACTGCAGGTATTTCTCTTGGAGCTCATGTTGCATTCATATGCTGCTTTTCCATATGGTTTCCTACTATAGTTATTTGTAAACATAACAGACGTGATAATGAAAAAAACCACATAGAAACTCCCAAATACTTAAGCGTAGACGAACAAACTACTTCCCTCTCCAGAATTACCTTATTTATGACATGTTTCCTTGCTTTCTAGCCTCTATTAATCAGAGGAGTTACTGAGATATGCAAAAATGATTATCAGTTTCTCAAGCATTCAGTATTCTTGAATATTAACTATAGGTTCAGTTTAATCCTATTTTTATCTGAACCAGTCTGCCTATATCTAATGGCTTGTTTATGTTCCAAAAAAACTCTTTCTAATTTTAGCATAGAGATTGCAGCACACTCTCCTCCTCATTTATAAATGTTTTAAGGTCTCAAAACTACAATTTTTTCCTCTTTTCCATGTTACCACAGAAAGGTGTATTTTATTTTAAACTGCTTAATTAACACCCATTTTGTAAAATATTTGGCAGTAGTAACTTCCCCAAAATGATCTTGCAATTATGCATCTTAAGTTGTCATGACAGAAGACCAGAAGACAGTTGCTGCAAAATTAACAACATCAGCATCAAACGGCTGTCTCCCTGAGCCTGTTTACTCTTATCTACTGATCTAGAATTCTTATCAAGAGCATGATAAATTATTAAGATGTATGACAACAAAGACTCCTCCTTGAGTGATACTACAAAGACATTCTTCTAATGCTAAATTTCTTCTCATTATCAAAGCAATTGAAAGAGGCAGGAAGATGAAGTTGGATCCTGTATAAGACTCGTTTCAGGAAGATGTGTACTTAAGATCCTCCAAGAAAAGAGGAGAGCCAGTCAAGGGAGAATGCTGAATGTATGGCATTTCACCCCAACACTCTTGCCATCTTCCATTCAGATAGTGACTGTGGGAAATGCTGAAGAAAAGTTATGGTCCAATATTCTACTGGCAAAGTACAGTCACTAGCATTTATTTTGCCATCATAATAGCCCTTGGCAGGCTATCCTTCCCAGCAATACAACAAACATTTTAAATGCCTTTTCAGCTAAGCAGCTTGGAGAGCTGTGCAAAAATAAACCACAAGTAAGCAGTTTCAAACCAAAAGTTAAAGCAACAGTAACTGTTACTTAATTCCTCCTCAATTGCAGTTCCCATTGTGGCAACACAAAGAAAGTAGGCAGTCGGGATTCATTGCTTTGGTACAGTGATACAAAACTGATTAGCTATTTAGTTGTCAGCTAAGATCATAGAACAGTTTGGGTTGGCAGGGACCTTAAAAATCATCTGGTTCCAATACTCCTGCCATTGGCAGGGACACTTCCCACTAGACCAGGTTGCTCAAAGCCCCATCCACCCTGGCCTCGAACACTTTCAGAGACAGGGAGTGAACAACCACTCAAGACAACCTGTTCCAGTATCTCACCACCCTCACAGCAAAGAATTTCCTCTTGGTATCTATATAAACCTCTCCCCTATCAGTTTAAAGCCATTCCCCCTTGTCCCACACTACATACCCTTGTAAAAAGTCCCTTTTATAGGTCCCCCTTTAGGTACTCAAAGGGTCTCTAAGGTTTCCCTGAAGCCTTCTCTTCTCCAGGCTGAACAGCCCCAGCTCTCTAAGCCAGTTTTTGTAGGAGAGGTGATCCAGCCCGCTGACCATCTTCGTGGTCTCCACTGGTCTCCCTTCAACAGGTCCATGTCCTTTTTATGTTTCAGACCCCAGAGCTGGATGTAGCACTGCAGGCGGGGTCTCAGCAGAGCAGAGCAGAGAGGCAGAATCCCCTCCCTCACCCTGCTGCCCACACTGCTTTGGATACAGCCCAGGATATAATTGGCTTTCTCGGCTGGGAGGGCATGATGATCAACAAATTTCACTAAAGGGATACATTTGCTTAGCGGAATAGAGTTGATAAGCCTCTAGGATGAGAAAACAGTGATTGAACATGAATAGTAATTTGCTAATGAAAAGACCTACAGATTGCTAGCGAACGTAAGTTTCCGAGCACTAAACTAGCGTGTACTGAACTTGCATCAACAGCAACTTTTCAGCCCGCAGGGTTTTCTTAAATTTCCTTTTGTACTTCAAACTTCACTCTTCTTCTAGAATAGTGTGCATATATGATCATTTTTATACAGGTTCAAATCATACCTTTTTCAACAACATTCTCGAATTGTTTATATTGTGGAGACATACCTTGCTGTTGACAGTAGGCAAAGAGTGTTTTCATGGAGAGGGATTAAGGAGAGAAGAGACTTAAAGGACTCATTTACGAGAACTAGTAGCCTGGAATGAAAGAGATTTTGGGGACTTTTTTTCCCTAGCACTGCACTTGGATCTTGGACCAGTCACAGCCTCAGTCTCCCTTCTTCTGAGTCTCAGTCTCTAACATTTGATAAGCCTCCAAGACCCTTCAAGACAAAAAAGAATATTTTCTCCAGATCAAGAGAATCCCATCCATTTTATTTCTACTGCTTTAATGGATATAGAACTCAGCTATAAATGCACATGATCCCCAGAAGGAGCAAATGAATTCAAATTTAGAGAGTTAGAGAGTTCACCTGGTAGGTATTAAATAAACGTACAAGCCTAGACTCAATTGCTCCACATTCTCCAAATGATACAATCTAAAGCAGCAGAGGAGATAGACTGGTCACAGAAGCACAGACTTTGCCCTTCAATCTGTGACTTAATGCACCTACCAGACATAGAATTGTTCTGAGAAATAATGTGCTCTTAGGATAAGATAGGCAAGACTAGAGAACTAGAGCTGAATCATGGAACATCCTGTCTAATACCAACCCCATGTTACATGATTGTCTCACTAGCTGACTAATTTCCAGCTTAAAAGTAAATCTACCTTCCTTTTTGGTACTAAGGTAACAGTCCAGCTGCTACACCTCCTAACAGAAAAGCAGAGGCACAGCCAACACTGGCTGCTTTGTCCTTTCTAGTGCAAGTCAGAGGAAATTGAGTCATATGGCTGCAGGTGAAAGCAGATTTCCCACTCACCAGTCTTGCTGGAAAGCTGCTCCTGGCTCTTACCCCAGGAAGATTAGAATTCTACTTCTAAATCGGTCTAAACATTCCTAATTTATCCTTTTTTTTCTTTTATCTTCAAATTAAATACACATGATGATTCCAGTTTTCATCCATTTGTCATTCTCCATTATATTTCCTTCCATATACTTTTAAGCAATACCCTTTAAAACATTTTCCTACCAACCAAAATAATGAAATTTTGTGCATTCCCTTCACCAGTCACCTTTTCAATGTACAATACTGGTTTAATCTACCGTTGGCAACCAATTCTCATTTTATATTATTTATTTTCCTTCTCCCATCATGTATCACTGTTTTCTCCCTTTCAAATTTTGTTAGGGAATTACAAGCCATTTCAAGGTTGGACGAAGGCTGTACTAGTTAACTGGCTAAATACTGTACTTTTCTAAAATGACTAATTTATTTGACTGACATTAAATGCCCGTTCTGTGCTACACTTAAATAACCACCCTGAATACCAATCTGGTTATCAGAGTTAAAAACCTTTTAAACTCCACTCCTGCAAATCTGTTTTCTGATCCTACCTCTACAAGAGAAAAAGCTACAGGAATGATTGAGCTGCTTGAGAACATGTCCCACAAGCCTTGATTTGCAAGCTGATGAGTCACTAATTCTGACTGAATTTAATGAGAGTTCAAGTTCTCAGCACATTTTGGGTTAGAGCCCCAAGCTCAGGACCAAACACTGGAGAGAAGTTTCCCGTGAACATAGAGCAGCCATAGAGAACAGGAAGATTGAAGAGTTTGCAGAAGAATAGGTAAAAGGACAGGAAAACTGGAAAAAAAAAAATTTGAACATAAATCCTTAAATATCTGAAAACCCAGATCAGCAGCCAACGCATATGTTGAATAAATGAGCCATTTTTCTTACTCAAATAATCACACTAGCATACATTTTGATGCCAGTTTGAAGAGATTAGAGCAGCAATAATGTTAGATTCAGTAAACAACTAGTGAATGTACATTAGTATTCTGCATCTTTTATTACTTAACCCTTTGGAATAGCAATTAGTTTTCAGTTTAATTGACCAAATAAAGTTGGTAGAATGACAAAACTGAGGCATTTTATTGATCATAGTTTTTAATGCAAACTGAGGACTGCTGAGGTAGCAGAACTGTCTACAATAGGTTACACTGTATAGCGATAAACTTCCCATCTCCTATCAAGCCTTCAGCGTGCTGTTCACTGCACAGTCTTTATCTTCACATGCTGACACATGTAATCTAACATTCTCACTTTGCCACGGTAGAAGCAATTGCTTGACAATTTGATTATGGTTTCCTGTCAGCTCATACACAGAATATTCTTGGAGCTTTCAAGATCTGCAAAATATTTTGATTTTACAATGATAATAATCTTGTGGTGAAAACATCATTTAAAATATTGATTTCTGATAAGAAACCTGCTCCAGATCTGCATGCAGATACTGCTCTGATCATCTAGAAGCAGATATGCTGCACATGAGAAGAGAGGCAGAAATGACAGTAATGTGCAAATAACAGAGGGAGATGGTCGGTGGATGAAAGCAGTTACTATCTGACAGCTGCTCTCCTCACTGTGTGAAATGAGTGGACAGTCCCAGTCTGGGCTGTGGGAGACAGGCATCCTCCCCACAAAATTCCAGACAGTCTAAGCATAGAGCCCACATCCTGAAAGGACACAAGGACACCTTTGTATCAAAAATGGCCTTGGCAAATCCTGAGTGAGGTTCATGGAAATAGGGAACAGCAGAAGTCATGCTCAGTTGCTGCCTTTGTAGTTGCACCGTTGAAACAACTGAGCTCTCCACAGCAATTGCTGTCAGTCTAGCACATTGGGTTTGTTTTTCAGAATGTGTTGTATAGTTCTGTATTTGTGGGTTGCAGCCAAAGAGCTATTGCCCGAGTCAAAGGTCAGGGCCAAATCTGAACCGATGCAATCTCTGCATTCCCTCCGCCCTGTGGTGGCTTGGTATTAGATCNTTTTATATTACATGTCAAACACCTCAATGGGTCAAGGTGATGTCTAACACCACACAGGAAAGTTTAAGTCAAACTCTTTGACTCTGGCCGTGTCCTAGAAGCTTAGTGTTCACACAGATTTCCTGGTATGAGATGTCAAGTGGGCTCTCTGTGCTAACCAAACCAGCAGAGCAGCTGCAACATGCTTGGTAAGCTGAGCCTGTGAAGTTCCTTTTGTGGCCTTCAAATGAAATTTCAAGAAACATTTTTGTAACAAAAGAACACTTGCTTCCCTGATTGTCAAATGATATAGAGGTCTACATCCTGAGGAACAAATTGTGTGAACATTTTAGAGATCAGTTTCTTCCCCCATATGATCTATATTCGTACTGCCAAATGAAGTAAGTGGAAGACAGACATACAAAGATTTTTACCTATGTGGCTGTTGACCATATATGAAAACATTATCCTAAAAGCCAAATTGCCTTGTCACATGAAAGTCAAGGTAGACCTTTTACTTGCTTAAGATACAAAGTGTTATGGGTTTGGGGTTTGGTTTGGGGGGTTTTTCTTATCTATATTGCTATTTTCACCAAGTCATGAAAGTACATTTTCCTTTCATTTTTCTTGTTGCCATTGTCCCCAAGGTATGACAGTTACATGAAAGAGAACAAAATAACTACACTGATGCAAGACAGAGCAGTCTTGGATATCTAGAATCAGACTGAAAAGCAAGTACATTAAAATGGAAGAGATACCACTGAAAATAATCCTATTAGTGAAACTGCATGACTAACAATAATTTATGTGCACCCAGAAACATATGTGCACCCCCAGAACACAATCAATCACTTCACCTGGAATACAGCCACTCAGCACCATAATATTCATACATACAAGCTGTTAGCTATCATTAATCAAAAAGTTTTTAACTAATTACTTAAACTTTTAAACAACAAATTTATGAATTTACACTAAATTACCAAATTGCCATCATATCTTATTTTATCAAAATGTATTCAGCTAATAATTTGCACTGTAACAAACACTAGACAATCGTGGTGTGTCACAAGAGGCAAATATGTCAAATTAGACACCCAGTACAGTGAAAATCTTCACAAGTGTGAAGGGCTGTGACATGTTGTGAGATGGGGAAGCCTCAGAGAGACTAAGAGCCACATGGACCTCAGAAGACAGCATGTTACCCCCTTACATTTAACGGGATCACTAGAAGTTTTCATATAGAAAACATCCAAACGTAAGACATCCTAACCTTCTATACGGTATACCACAACTCACAGAAGTCAGTTAACCATCAAAGAGGAGGAAGAGCTTAGGAAATAGAAATTATCTAGTGTAATACAAAAGAAGCTTTCTTCCACCAAACAGAAAAGTACAGAAAGCTTCTTTCAACCTTGTTAGGCAAGACTGTTTAACCTAAGGCACTACAGTTTAAAGAGGAATTATTTAGTTGTAACCAGTTGATTCCACTGTTGTGCTGTACCCAGTCTTGCCAACAGTGTTAAAATACCATTACTATTCCATGACAGACTTTTCATTTAAAAAAAATAAAAATTACAGCCTGCATGAGAAGAGAGTATGAACTACTGAAGCAGAGTACTTTGACAAATGAAGTCTCAGACTAGATTAATTGAAATAGTTGTATTTTCTAGAACGTAATTATGTATACATTTTATAACAAATGCTGGCTCACACATACAAATGAAAAAAATAGCAATGCTCAGCCAAACGCAGCTCAGCTTTTTCAATTCATACGAAATTTTTCATCTTTAAAGAGATCAAAATTTAAACCGAAGTGCTTTTTAGATGGTATCTAAAAGCTTAAGGGGCTTCTTTTCTGTTCTAGCTTAAGTTTTTTGTGACCAATATAGCATTTCTGAACAAACTGCTCTTTTCAGAAAAGAAACAATATCTGAGCCTGCACTGCCCAGCAGTGTAGATAAGAGGCTATGATAAAACACTTCTGGAGTATTTCTCTTCCACAATTCTGTTTTCATTACGATGCAGATACCCTTCCCAGAAACTGCATGGAAGTCATTAATTGAATGGCATCTAAACCACATTGTTTGTCCTTCGTGGTCAGATCTAATAAACATTGACAATATAGAGATATTACCAAAAAGAACTGCCTCTCATCTCTCTGGTTGGCTCCCTGAAGTACATAATTTGTTTTATAAATGAAGAAAATATATTTTTATAATTGCAGCAGGTGTGGAATACAGATGCCTCTTTATTTATGCTAATAATTAAAAATAAATGTCAGGCCTACCATATCCTTGATCATTTAAGTCACTTTAATGATACATGAAATATAAAATAAGTCTCCACTAAAGGTCTCTAAAGAGAAAAAGGGCAACAACAGTAAATAAAGAAGGATTATGATGCTGGGGCAAACTTGAAAGGAGATGGTATTCATACGAAATGCAATTTACTTTGACAGTAATTTTCTGTATTTTCCCTGCTACTATTGAAGATATGTTCTTGAGTAAGCACTTTTTTCTTTGAGAAGTCATTCTCTTTGGTCTGAAGTTATGTCATATAGTCCTGTTAAGTCGTGTGTTAATGGCTCCCCCATTTAGTACATAAGAAAAATTAACATGATGTCATCAACTTGTCATTTAGAGCCCTAATACAGGGTTATATAACTGAAAGAAGTCTCTTGAGAAACTGAACTGCAGTGTGCCATCAGAATTTTGAAGGTTTATTTTGTTTAAATGGAGAACAAAAAAAAGTGAGGAAAGGTACAAGCAATTCCTCAGACATATATGCTTTTATGTGGGTGCTGTAGACACACTTTTCAAACGCCCATTTTCAGTCTTTCTACAATGCTGTTCTTGAATATACTGTGTAACTCTAAATCAAGATCCGTTTTCTTTTTCCTGTCTCATCATTCAGAATGGTCAAGCACTATTCTGAACATCCTCACAAGGTTTATTTCAAAAAAAGTTTGAGGAAATATTTGGTCCTCAGCATTCACTATATCTCAGGACTTTTTCCTTCTAAAGAGCTCTGTCCCTTTTGGTGGGTATTATCTGGCTTAGTGCCATGTCAACAGCATGTGCAAATACTGTTCTGCCTAAAAAACAGTGTGAGCAGGTATGCGAGGATGCAACCTTCTCCTGGCTGCCGTGCAAGGACAGACCCTGGGTGCAAGGGACTGAACTGATCTTCCTCACAAGGGTCAGGGCCTGCTCCAGGCCATAGTATCTCCAGGTGAGATGTGAGACCAGGTGACATTGTGCTGTCAGCCCCAACTGCTTCCCTGAGAAACAGTGACCTGACTCCAAAGCAGAAGACCAGGTGCTTCTACCATACCCACCCCAGAAAAAGGATGTGTTAATGCTGCTCCTTATGTTCCTCAGGAACACTCAGACAGGCGGGTGACCTACAGCAGGAGAGGAATATTCACTTTGAAAGCCTTAGGTGGGACCCTGTCAGCACTTATCTGTCTGTAGGACTCAGTCAATCTCCACAGAACCACATTTCTTCAAGAAATATTTCTGGCCCCAAAGTTCTTGAAGGTTATTGGAAATCAAATATAATTTGACAAATAATGATTAAAAAAAGAGAAACTAACAATGTGGAAAGGTCAATAATGAGATGGTGGACTGACAATGAGAATATGAAACACCTGTCAAAATCTCTTGTTGGAATACAAGGGTGCAGAGCTCTTATCCTCTAACAATTAGACCCCATAGATTGTTTTATAAGTACATGTGGCTACAAAACCATTCTTCACTTGTACATTATCTATAGTATTTCGTGTAGTTGTCCTTTCCTACTACACATCTGCAACAGAAACCAATTAAGGCACTGGACCAAACTAGTTGTCTTCATTGGCAGTGCTGTGGCATTGAAAAAAAGTTTCAACTGTGAAACTGTATAGATTGCACTTCAGTCCCTTCTCAGGCAGTTCTGTGAGCAAGAAGCCAATGTTCAGCTTCTTTGCAAAGTTCTGCTGAATGCTTCCTATGAGCAGGGTTAACTGACATTGTGGGGAAATGAACCAGCCCTAACTGAACTTGTGTTTGCCGTCATTGAAATTCTCGAACCGATTTCAAATAAGCAGCCCTAGAAGTGAATAAGAGTTGACCCCATTAACTGCCTTCTCTTTGGATTCTATACATCCCCAACAGACCAGATTGGATTTCACCTTGACCTACCCAAAACAAGAGACCATGCAAACATATGAAATTAAAATCAACAAGTTCAGTCTCATAGAGCTTAAATGTGAATGATGAACACACAATCATTTCAGAATTCTTATTTTACACCAATAATTAATATGGTGAAGTCAAATCTATTTCCAGAGATTGTTTCTGAATTGTTATGAGTGATTATTAGTTTTAGTTCCTGTACTTTGCCCTTTAGAGACCCCAAATCACTCCAAAAAAGGATAACTCTAAGAAACAGCATTAATGTAATTAGATACCATTGTGGCCCCATCCCTGCAAACACAGACAGTACTTGGCATTGTAGCAAGACATGGTTGATTGCACTGTAGGAAGGAAGACCTCAACATCCACTCAGGCTCTAATCTGAAACCTTTGGCTATATTCAGTGGAAGTCAATATAGCCTAAAAGAAACCAATCATTATGTATAACCAATTTACACAAGGTTGTGATGCACTAGTTAGAGGAGAAGATGCTGTGAATCAGTATGCTCCTCCTTTACACCTCAGAGGAAAGGCAGAAGGATCCCTTTATACCTCAGAGGAAAGGCAGAGGGATCCCTCTTTCCCTTGGTCTGGACAAAACAAGGTCAGATGTGTCACCACCTCCGCAGTCCCCCACTCTCTGGAAGGCCAGCCCACTCCTACATCTCCCAGCTCCCCAGTCCTGTCAGCAGCAGTCTCTGGCCTTGATTAACACTAGTGCTCTACATTCATTTACATGCACCCTGTTTCAGATCCTGTTAGTTCGGTCTTCTGGAATAAGTTTGTCTTTATTATTTTTCCCCTACTCTTGTCTTTTACAAACCATGTAGCTGTAGAACAGCCTTTTTGGGGAGCACTCTTTCAGCAATTGCATTGCCTTATGATGTGGATATGTAAAAATCAGGAAAAGCAAGAACACGTCTATCTTTATTTAAATGTTATTGTTCTCTGCATAGTTTAACAAATTGCTTTCCTCTATTGGCAACCATTTATGCCACAAAAAAAAAAGGCATCTCTCAAATCATAGCAACATTGACTTATTTGCTTTACCACTGTGCTCTCATATTCTTACAAGGTAAAATTAGTATAAGTGGCAGCATGTTTCCATGAGGCACAGCAATGAAGCTGTCATATCAGGAAAGCTGGTTTGTCTCACTAAAAAAAGTTACAGAGAACACAAGCCACAGAAGGCTTTTGCTGAGAAACCATCTGCTTTAGCTATCAGACCATTTCCTGCTCACTATCTTACGTTAGTGCAGGGTAAGGGGTATGAAGGATTTCTCCCTCTGTCAAGCAATCTTCTTGCACAAGAGCCTGAACTTTAGACAGCTTAGATATACATGCTTATAACATCCATGATTTACAAAACTATCAAAGACTGAAAAGTATCAGAAGTGATGAGGAGAAATTCCCCCCTTGGCACCAAGAGCAGGAGTGACCAGCTACATGGGGGAAGGGACCAAGCTTCAGCACCTGAGGTCAGAGACACGAGTCCAGAATTTCTCTCAGCTTATCCAGCCTGACAGCACTCCTGTGTCAGGGGACTACCAATATGAAAGTAGTTATTAAGCTAGTATTCATGCTGAGTCAAAGTGAAAAAACAAGGTAGACAAGCAAGCAATGCGAGAAATTGCTATTTAATAGTCACGGTCCTATCAAGGACTGTTCATCCACTCTTTCCACTCTTCTTGCTGCTGAGCATCTCCCTACCACTTCTGAACTCTGCTCCAATAACTGTTCTTCTATAAGGAATTTCCTTGGGGCCTTGCAGTGTCCTCAACTAGCCTTCTTCAGTAGCCAGCATTTCATTTAGGCTTTGTTTCTCAATGGTTACAAAATAGCTTGTTTTGTTGGGTTTTTTTAATCCCAAGTTTATGACTTTCTATTCAATTGCTATCTGTCCAGTAGCCAGCGTGAAATGAGTTGGTGACCATTTTCCAGTTTTGCAGCAATACATGCATGATCCAGTTAGCATCCATGCTTGTCACACCAGACTGAGTATTTCAGCTAAAGTCCAGCAAGCACCAGACCAGACCTCAGGGGCTGCTCTACAAAGTCATTTTGGCAATGAGAAAGAGCTCAACCAAACAAGGTTTGTTTTCTGAATGCAGCATCTGCCTCTACTATACATGCTTCAGCTTGCCTGGAGATATCAAGAGATGGTAGGGGGAGGGACATCTGATCATGTGGTGACTACATCCTATCTGCAGAAAGCCCTGGGGTAAAGGCAGCAATACCAGCAATCTTGCACACTTACCACAACTAATGCTGCCTGCTGGAGCTGCTCTTAAGTACCAATGTGCTGTGAGGGTACTGGTACTTCCCTGCTGGAGAAGGATCCTGAAGCAAAATGACTAAACAACATGCCTATCCCACCCTGCCATGCAGCCGCTTTTATTAGTGGCAATATCTGCTCTCCTACCATCAAATCTCCCCTTCCCACACAGGGAGCATAGAAAGGGATTTCATACTGTGTTTCCATTAAATACAAAAGCTCAGAAGTAACTCAAACTGTCAGGATTTATTCTGAATCAATTTTTCCCATAATAAATAGAAGTTCAGTTTTCTCGTGGTTAAACAAAATGAAATGCACACAATGAAAATAATCAAAGCTGTTGAGCCATTAGATGTCTCACAACTGTGTGTATAAATGTTCAGATGTTAATGGTGAAAGGTGTGAGCTTTAGTAATTAATATTAGATGTTGCCAATAAGGATTAGGCAGTTTCAGAAAACTGGTTGACCTCTTGATACTCCAGATCATTGCATATGAGATCCCTTTTGCATTATACAGTTAAGCATTCACACACAACATCCTATTTCTGATTAATGTAGCAAGCAGAAGGGGTATTTCTTACACTGATTTCCCTACAGGTTTGATAAGTGTGGAGTGGGGAAGAAGGAATTTAAGCAACTAGATGCTGAAAAGTTGGTTTATACCATAATTACTATCATAACTTATTTTTACCTAAATATTCTGCTCTGTATTCCAGTTGTGAAAGGACAAGAAGTTGGTTTTTTTTTGGACCAAGCATTTGAACTAAACATAAAATTTTCATACCAGGCAATGTAGTTCCTGGTCTAGTTTGCAATAAGACTGCTGGAGAATTAGGGGAAAATACTTAATATTTGTTCCCCAAGTGACAATTTTTGGCTGCTGAGCATATAGCCCACAGCAGCAGATCATGTGCTGGACAGCCTCTAGGGAACAAGAGACAGTATCCTCTGCTAATGCCAAAAGCAGTGCCTGTGTTACCCTCTTGCTTACTGCTTGTTTCTATTTCCAGCAGAAAGCAGTGGACCTGTTTAATATAATGTTTGATTCAGCCCAGCTGCTGGTGGGTGGATGGCCATATCCATTCTTCCTTATCTTTTCTATGACATGATCTGCTCTGGAGCCCACGAGTCATGCGAGGGAGGGTCACCTGCTGGCAGCCACCACAGTGCATATGGACCCTTCACAGCCTCTGGGGCGGTGACTGGAGTAGCTGTGGACTTTTCCTCTTTTATGCAGCTCATGGTAGAAGCACATAGTGAAGGAGTACCATTTAGAAGAGGGAAAGGGCAGCAGGCCAGGAGAACTCTAAGAGCCACAGATTTGTCTAGCTGTCAGTGAACAAGCACCTGGAATCACCCTGAGCTCACACTGCGCACAGAGCAGCAAAGGAGCAGATCCCAGCCCACCAAACACTGCAGTTCTGCTGTCTCCGTGTGGGACAAAGCAAGAGCAGACTTTGCTTCTCCAGCTGTCCTCATACCTCACCTGTACTTCCAGACCCATCTACTGCCTGCTTTGCCACAGCACTATCACCAAGCTTTCTTTAGTTAAAGTTATGGTGATATGCAAAGTGCTTACAAAGATGTAAGCTATGAAAAGCAATTAATTTGCACAGGCCATTCAAACTTGACAGCAATGCTTGAACAACCTGGCTGCTCAACCCTTCCCCCTCCATTCCCCCCCCATTTGCTGCAGCATTAGATCATCCTGAAGTGAGGGAAAATGGGATTCTTTTCATGAAAGCACAAATAAAAGTGATTTTTCTTTTACCTATGAGAACATTTTAAAGAGGAGAAAATTGCATTAAACACACTCAACTATATTTACTAAATTATTAATCTAACAAAAGCCAAGTAAAGAGCATACCTTCTGGAAATACTGCATTTTTTATTAATTGGTTGAAAAGAAAAGTCTCCTGGTAGCCTCCTCTAAGACTGACTATTGTTTAGCAATGAACAGCTCTAAAAAAAGAAAATCACTTTATAATTAGAATAACTTTTAATTCATCAGGTATGTGAACTAACAGGTATGTTAATTTCACTATTTCTACTAATACTCCTTGCAAAAGCCCAGCCATGCTATATTATACAATGGACTCACACTAGGCTTTATACCACACAAAACAGCCCTCATGGCTGAAGTAACTTCTGAGATTCCAAAAATTGAGAGGTTGTATTTGGGAATGCAACAGCTCCTCCATATGCGGGAGGCTTGAAAGTCTGTTTCTGACCATCCTTCCTAACTCCTTGCCTCAGAAATACAGTGCCAAAATACACTTGCTATATCTTTGGATCAGAACAAGGTAATGGTTTCACTAGCATTCATTCAGCATGCCACACCACACAGCACTAGCCTCCAGCCTGGCTCAGGCTCCTGGGCTGGGCAGCAGACTTGGCTGTTTCTCTCCCCAGCTGGGATACCCACAGAGAACTTGCCTGGGGAGGCAGGCAAGGTCTTTCCCAGGTGGTGGAGTAATACTCATCACGATATGTAACTGGGCCACTGTACAGTTTCTAGTGAAAGGAAGCATTGACCCAAATGGAAGGCCATCCACCCTACAGGCTCTCCAGCTATTCCAGAGGTAGGAGTGAGGTTTATACATCTGTCCTATTCCTGGTTTACAAAGATGTTCACTATAGTTTCTTACGTAGCTTCCTCAATCCTGCTGCTAAAAGCAATTGACAAAGACCCTCCCATTCCTTCCCAAATGAAATGCATGTTTGAGAGCCCATTACTCTTCAAACTAGTTCTTTTTTTGGTTTTGTTTTGGGCTTTTTGGCCTTTTTTTAGCATTTTGAAGAAAGTATGGTAGAAGCTTATCTAGTTTCTAGAACACATAGATGCCTACTTATCATCATTCAAGTCCCTCTTGGACAGGAACCCCAAGTTGGCCCCGCTCTGAGCTAGACGTTGGAATAGCACTGTAATGTTTGCAGCATTACCTATGGAAGCTATATTAAATGCATAGAGTGCCCAGCAATACCCTTAAGAACTGTGGTCTGGTAAGAGTACAGCCTCAGTGAACCAGTTATTAGGTGTCAGTCAGGAAAAAATCCACACATACTTAGCTGTACATGCCTTGGTGAACTGAGATTCAAGAACTGGGAATCTATTTGTACATCAAAGTACCTAGACAATACATCACTCAACTCTCCTGTAAGATTTTGTTTGCTGCTAAAGTTACCTACTAGAAATGTTATAATTTTTTGCTTCTTCCCTTTACCTTTTGTCATTAGCAAAACCTTTTTCAACTCAAAAGCATAAGCAGGACTTTTTGACAGAAACACAACTGCTAATGGCAGCAAAAACACTCGGTATAGTTCAAACACAGCTCACTCCAGAAGACAGGCATGGCAGGAGGTCCACATAACTTGGAACAAGTAGGCAGCAGTATTCCCTCCACAGTTGTTTCCTACTTGTGTGCAGAGCTGTGTTCCAGGTTGCCAGTGCCTTTCTATGTTACTACACAGCAATTCCAGCCAACTACTAGATAGGAGCAAGAGCTGATGCTACAACTCAGCTCATGGGCTCCATCACCTCTGCAGCATACGCAAGTGCTTTTAATGTCAGCACTGCTGACTTGTACCCATCAGAGCTAGCTACCCATCACTACCACAAAAGTTCTTTAGATAAATTATTTATTAAAAACTTTTTTGTCTGTATTGTATTGTGTGGGCTTCTCCCTGACCAGTGCCTCTATAGTGTATGCAAGTGGTATTTGCTCATCTACAACACAAAATAAACCCAGCACTAGCTGAAGCCCAAATTCCTCATTGCATAAGGGAGGAAAAATGCAAGTTTGACTTTAGCTTTTAGGATTAATACAAGTTTTGAAGTGCCACTTAACAAGATATAGCTATCTTCTAAATTTATTGTCAGCTCTTTCCTCCTATAATTCTTATAAGGGGTAAGGGTATAAGCTTAGACACTTTCACATTTAAGCCTAGAAAGTATCCATTCAGTCTTTTCTTTGATCTTTATGAACATAGCTACGTAAATGATATAATAGAAGTCTTTGTTTTAAAAGCTTTTTCTCATTAGTGTCTACTCTCAGCTCTATAAATCACCATGATATACATGTGATTGTGCCCTGCCATACATCTCCAAGTACAGAATGGACAAATGAAGCTGTTACAAACCAATACTAAGTGACATTTTTAACCCATACATTTTGAAAACTTTTTAATTACATATTTTCTATGATTTCTGATTAAACCAAAATTGTTTTCAATGACACATAATAAATCACACTGCAGAATTATTCACATTTTTCCAAAATGTGGTAAAATGATTTGTTTGCCAAGTTTGGGACTGAAGTCCATCTTTCATTAAGAAAATAGTAAATCAAGAGAAAGTATTTCTAAATACTCTGATAACTCCATATTTTTCTATGACTTGTTCTCTGTCTCGCTTATGGTCCAAGGGAGCTTTGCTACACCTTCAGTAGGTAAAAGAAAACTTAACAGCAGGTCTATGCATAGCACTGCCTGCCAGTGACAATGCTCTGTCTGCTTCTTTTTACCAGAGCCCCTGTACAAAGAATTGTCCGAAGAATTGCAGTTTGTGGTCAACTTTCATTTCCATGAAAGTATTACAACAAAATAATCAGAAGTTATCCTGCTAAGGAATTTAGAATCTCCACAGCCAAATACTTTAAGAAATAAAGTATCCAGCAACTTATTTTGTTCATCTGTCCAGGTCTTGTTTCTCTAAGAGAAGACTTTTAGACTTTTCTTGCTGTCTCAAGCCATACAAGTCTTATGTCCCCCTATTTCCAATAAACACATCAATGACACTGCAGTCAGATTCTAGAAATACCTAGACATGAAGAAAAATTGCTTGATTTACAAGTATTTTATGTAAAGTCCAGAATTAATGATTACAATATTGAAAGTTCCTTTTATACTGATCTAAAAGAAGTCTCATTTAATCCCTTTACCATCTGGAATATGCAAATACCTGCATATAAAATGCAGTTACAATCACTTTTGCACTCCTGGGTCTTTATCCCTATATTTCATTGCAGTAAAAAATATGGCCATTGCCAGCTAAGGAACTGGTAATTCATGGGGGAAAAGTCAACTTTTCTTTAGTGCTTTTTATATCTACAACAGCTCTTTCTGTCTCCTTGTGAGGGTGTTACAGCTCTATCTCAGTACTTTGGAATATAATACCACTCAACTGTTCTGCAATTCGACAAGATACAATTTAGAGTTCTCTACTAGGAAAAGGTTTTATTTACTGTCTTACAGATTACAAGATAGCAGTACAGACTTCTGAAAGATAAAAAGTTGTGCTTGCTCAGCATTAATTTACATTTTAGAAGCCCTCTTAATACAAAACATTTGGGATTCTACTATCTCTGTGACAGCTTAGTTTGTCTAACACTTTCTTTGGGGGATAGGAAGCTCAGGAAACAGTATAATTCTTTGAGTAAACAGGAGGAGACAGCTGCAATATAGAGAATATTGGGCTTATAGAAACTATTTGACAGAAAATTACTACCAGTACAATGGGAGCAACCACAAGGCTGAGCTATTGCATGCTAACGTCTTGAAGTGGGAGAGTTTTCAATGTTTAAAGGCTGCTGTTCACATGATTGCTACAAGCAAAAAAGCTGTTTTCCTCTATCATATCCTATACCCTTCAGAGAGCTAAAACAGGTAAGCTCCGTTCTACTCCTAAATTCATGTGTGAATTTCTGAGGAAGAAAAGAAGCCATCAACAACTCAAATTCACTTCCTCAAGCAAAACTAGAGTAAATTCCCTGGTTTGTTTACTCTTTATCTTGAGAGAAAGTCCAGTTTATCACAGCTCTCCCCTGGCAAGTTGTCATCAGAAAATACAAAGCCACTAGCCAAAAAGCAAAAAAGAAAGCAGAGTCATGTGCCTGCCTTGAAACTTTACAGGGCTGCTACATTGAAGGATAAACCCCCAGAATGAGGTTTCTAAATTGATGATGGAAAACAAGTACTTTGACTTTGAAATCCTGGAAAACAGTGTTTTCAAATTCTCCTGCTGTCTTAACTGTTGGTTTAGTGTCTTTCTAGGGGAATCGCACCACAAAGGAATTTTAATTAGACACTTCTCCGTTACTCAACAGCCCCTTTCCAAGCTGAATGGCAGGAAACAATCAATGCCTTGATGAATAAATTGTCAATCAAACCATATCCCCACATTTGGTTACCTTGAGCTTCCTCAGCCAGAAGAGCAACGTGAAAGAATACTCCTGTTATTAACCCTCTCTGCCCTGCACCGTCAAGAACAGGATGATTAATCCATTTTCCATCTACCCTTAGCACCACTGATAAAATTGATTTTCACAATAGTAATCTTCTGTTTTAGTCTCTCACTCTGCCACTTAAGACACCCTGTCAAAAACATTTTTCAGATAATTCTTTTTCTACCGAGCCATTTTAAGCATGCAAAGTGCTAACCATACAGATCCATTTTGCAATATAAAACATTGAATTGAGCTGCACCAACATTAATGGTGATTACTAGAGATCAAATTGAAGGGCAAACAGAAGTGACTTATCTATGCTCAAGTCTGATGACCCTTTCGTTCCTTGCCAGGCAATATGAAGAAACAGATTAATCAAACACAATAGCCATATGTTTACTTCTTTTTTAAAAGCAATTAGACTTCCACAGTCAGAATAGCACTGACAAGTTGTTGCATGATTTTCTCGGCACCCATGGCTCACAAGATCTTGTGTTTGTAACCAAACCACAGCAAATAACTGTGGCTCTACCTGTCATCACAGCATGCAACTCTTACTCCTAGGATGTATTGTCCAGATGCTGGAAAACCCTTTGACCGAAACACTGTTTTAGAGTAAGAAACAGATGTGTAAGCAGGACATCAGAGAACTCCTTTAATGTCTGTCCTATATTTTCATAGAAAAAGCTACTAAATGCAAGACATTCTTAAGACCTTTTCCTCAAATACCTCTATCATTTAAAATAAGATTTATAACTTGAAAATTATTTTTCCTCCCCTCACAGGCTTCATTAGGGGGGGAGATGGAAAAGAATAAACATACTGATGAGAAGAATCTTATTTTAATGGATTGACAAAGACAATTTTGTGGATGATGATATGACTGCACTTATTCATTTTTAATCGCAATGTATTAACCTATGGTGGAGAAGGCCAAAAACCAGCAATGCATTTAAGGAAGTCTTTAAATCAAAGCAGACAAATAGCCACACTACTGGCTACTCCCATCAGATCATTAAGATGCTTAGAATTAAGCACCAGATTAACATATCATTTGATATGTCCTTAACATTGGCAGAGCAGAAAAACAGGAAATGTGGAATATTTAACTCCTATCTTACAACTATAGTCACAGGATCACTTATCCTATAATCACAGGATTCCGAACTCTTGAGAGAAAAAAAAAAAGTTTCTACACTTCTCTGGAGTTAAGGTTGTGGGTTTAAATTTAGGAATTTCATTTGCAGTAAGTGACATTGTCAGACAGTATGACTTACAGGAAAACATCCCAGCCTGAACAGCTACCATTGTGTCTCAGCAGATTACATAGAACAAGGATTTTGACCCAGTTCTGGCACAAATGTTGTTTATAGCTCAACCTGCAACTGACTGGCTTTCCTGGATTTACCTCGCTCTTTCCAATGCATTTATCTGGTTTTAGGTTATTTTTAGTTTTCTTTAATAATTCTGTTCTGGACATGCTGAAAGGCACCCTTCCTGATGAAGTGGACGAATTTACCAACACCTGGTGCATTTTAAACCCTAGAACAGCCAGATGGTAAAGAGACAGCCTCTCTGCAAACATCATTACAGCAACAAAAGCAGTGTTGCTGCAAACATAAAGTGTCCCTTGGGAAGGGAAAGCAGGAGAGAGGGTAGGTTGGTTGGGTCTGGTTTTCCTAAGGGTCAGCTACTTATACTGCTAGAAACCCAGCACACAGTGGCATGCAGCATGCACAGACTGGAACCAGCAGGTACACAAATAACTGAACCTACTCCCAATCCTACTTCTGAACTGTCAAAGGATTGCCGCCAAAGCCGTATTATACGGCAGTCCAAACAACAGGTGGTTTTGTGGAGCTTCAGGATTACCCACCTAATCTTCTTAAGGAATGAAATAAAACAGCCATAGAGGGCTCTACAGAGGAAGATCACAAAGTTCATCAGCTGAGATGTGATTATAAGAGCTAATCAGTTTAGCCACAAAGTAGATCATACTATTTGTCCTTTGGAAAGCTCCTCAGCTTCTTCAGAGATTCTCTTTTCTCCCCCTTCCCTGTCCTTGCCCCCCTTCCATTTACTCCCTTTTGTCTACCTACACAGAAGACATGCTATGTGTTAAATATTTCATTTTAACCAAGGAAAAACAAGTATATATTAAAAATATTTCCTACATACCAGTGTAGAACAGCAAGAGGCTCAAAAATCTAGGGAAGGATCACTCCTAAATTATCACTTCTGTTTGTATTTCTCAATTCCATGTGCATCTATGCTCCCTGTGTTGCTGTACTTAGTTTTCAATAGAAACCAGCTCCAGAGTTTGCACAGCAGGCAGTGTCATGAAACAACTGAGATGCCATACATCTGAATGGCTGGTCCAGCCAGAACTCAGTCTGCAGAAAACAGATAGAGTATTTCTATTGTTAACAGGCAAAACACTGTTAACACCTTCTCTCCTAGTCCAGGGTTCTCCAGAATCTCTGCTCTCCTTTCAGGGAATAACTATCATGTTGCCCGAAGCTCATTTAAGACCTTTCAGACCATGAAGTAGCATGCTCCTCCATAACCATCATTTTACTACAAGAAATCTTTAGCTATAAACAGAAGCAGCATCTAGTGGACAAATGAAAGTGGAAACCTTCTTGGCAGTGTGATCCCTTACCCTTATTTTCTGTATTTCAGCCTCAGTCCCAAATGACAATTCCACGGGAACTTTCTCTTAAGCTTACCAAAACAGATGTAGCAATAGCTACAGGATTTATTATCTGAGCACACACTTGTGAGGTTTGGATTAAAACCACAAGTTCGTTTCACTTACCAGTCAATAAACAATCAGCTTTCTGTAATTCCTCCAGCTATTCAGGCTTCATAGCTACATCCAGAAATTAAAACACTTTATACTCCAAAGAACTACATAACCTTTTTTTTGGTTGGGTAAACTCTTTGCTTTTTAAAGCCTAATCTTAAAATCTCTAACTAAGTAACAGGAGCCTTGACGGTTCCCTGATATTTCTTGGGAAATGATCTGATTGGTCACAGAAAAATCACCCCCATCTGCACATTGAGTGAGTCACTCAGGTGCCAGACTTTAGGTCTTATCATCTCCTGAGCTAAAAGTCTTTAACACCCGGGGTTATTTCCATGTTAGAGTGCTTACATACATTAAGCCCAGGTTTCGGGGGAAATCCTAATAATTCATTTTTGTCATGTGCTTACTTTCTGGTTTTTTCACACTTGCACTCTCTGAATCAATATAATGAAGATCTATAAGAGAGCTGTAAAACTCATGGGATATATTGATAGGTCTGTATAAGTCCAACAAAAAAAAAATTACAGAGATTAATGGAAAACTCAAATTGCTTTAACTTGCATAATAAAATTTTAATTTCCATTTATTTTTATTTGATTTTGAGCCATCTCTGAGATTGATTTAAGTGGAAAGTTGCAGAAGGCTTCTCTGTTTGCTACTTTAAAAAAGCCATTTCTTAATAACTCTAAAATAGTTGATAATTTTTAACCATTGGGACCAATTTAAGGTAATCTATAGAACTATTCATCTGCTTTCCCAGGATCTACATCTTTCCCAGCAGCTAGTCCTCTGGTTCTAGGATCAGGAAGGAGCATCACAATGGTCTTGGCGTGTTCTGTGTGCAATCAGAATTTGCATGTGAAGGTTAAGAAATTACATGATAGAGTTCTTCAGTAACACTTCTACACACAGGGAAGACTTGTGTGGGAACCACCTCTTTAATAATAGAAAGAAATTTTTTAAAGTGCAACCTGGTAGTCTTTATCATATAGGTCTAGTACCACCTTGACTCTGGACCAATACACTTCAACAATTATGTCTGGCAGGTTTTTTGAGGTTTCCTAATTTTTACCATTCTGGAAGATTTACAAACAGTACTAATACATTTTCTACCATCTTATTTGAAGAAAGAACTTGCACATGTTCTGCAGTGCACCTCCCCTCAGGAACGCATGTAAATGCAGGCATTGTGTTTAAGTGCTCTCCTAAAGATATTTTCCTGAGTCAGGACTTGAACCGAGGTCAATAGCACATGGATGAGCAATCCTGTATTTCTTATATATATATTTCTTTGTGAACAAGAACTCAACATTAGGTCCCATGAACGAGCCATTAACTTTGTCATCTCAGAGGAGAGGCATTAGCCTAAGAAAACCTGCAGTATCAACCCATCCTCCTAAGGTCACGGAGAAATTCAAAGGAATTCTGGATGTGTTGTTATTTTTTATGTATGTATGTAGAGTATTTATTTGCTGGACATTATTTCTGAGATTAAATTAAAACCATAAAAAACTTTGTCATGCATTCCTATACTCTTTTCAGGCAGGGCTTTATGATCAACTCTGATGGTATTATTTTTGCATTGAAAAAAATGCAAGTAAACTTGCCTAACTAGCCTAGCAGCCAGACTTATGCCAGTACACAATTTTTTTCAGTGAGCTGTTAAAAGAAAAAGCCATGTAGCCTTTATTGAAAAACAAAACCAGTAGTTGTCTAAAAATGTTCAGTGGTACAGGAATTGTATGCAGGGAACCAAAATCTGAGTTCAAAACTACTTCTCTTTAATATACACCATACTCTAGATTGCCTGTCAAGCTGGGGAACACTGCAGATATGAATGCAGCCAGTGCATATGCCGGCTTTCTAAATAAAACCTGTCAACTTCATATTCAAGGGTCTGTTTTCCATGTCTGTCTTCTCAAGCTAACCTCTCTCAGCACTCTACAGTAAATTACAAAAACAAAGTTCCCAGCAATGCTTCTGTTGCTAAAGAGTGGAGAAAAAACTACAGATTTTTGATGACTTCCACTGCGTCAGGTGCGGATTTAGGAAGAGCTGTGGGGATGTGCCCCTCTCCCCCAGTCCCAGGGCTGGGTGGTGTGTTCTGCACCACTCTCCTCTGTAAACCACCTGGTCACATCAGAGCTACTTCAGCCTTTTCACTTGAGTTATTTCAGCCCCCATTGCTGGCCTCAAAAACTGCGTTCCTGGGATGGCCCCTACTGTAAATTATTGATTATGGTTGAAATTGTGAGCTCTTTAAAACCAATGACAAAAATCTCAATGCATATTTAGGATTTTTGCCACTCAGCTACAAGGGGTCACTTTGCATTTGTGGGCCATGTTTTTTATCAATTAATTGAAAAGTCTCTTTTCTCCTTCCTAGAGACTTACAAAGGAAGTTCTTGAATGGGTAAAGTTGTTAGCTAGTAGTAAAGTAGTTGGTTCATTTACTTCAACATCCATTTGAGTTTCTACTGTTCTCACACAATGTCCACATAAATTAATACACACTCATTACTTCTCTGAGCTTGTCCACCTATCTCCATTGCCTTCTGTCTGATTTAATTTCAGAAATTGCTTAGGACAAGGTTTGCCTTTCTGACCAGTGGGTACCTAACACGTGGAGTCCCCTCTGTGCCTGGAGCATCAGGTACAGCTTGGAACCACTTGGAACCGAAAGTTCCTAAATCTGGAAGTAAACAGGTGCACAAGCCATTTCCAGCTCACATGTGTGAGATCCACAAGCTCAGTGGAAATAAAGGACCATATAAACCATCCTCTGCCAGTTCATGGAGTTTTGGTTAGGTGCATTAGAGCAACAGTTTCACAGGTAACTGCAGGGCCTATGCAGAGGGCTTTGGATCTAAGACAGAAACCTTGAACTGGACCTTATTCAATGGGAACACAGCAGAGAGTGTAGTGCAGGGTGACATGTTGATGGTAATCTGCATTGCTAAGCCAGTAAGTGGCTTGCAGCAGTTAGAGGGTTTTCACAGTATTTATCTTAAGACCTTGATGTAATGAATTGCAATACTGAAAGTTAATAAGCTTATGTACTTGGATCATGATTTCTAGACCTTTCTAAGAAAAGGGGGCTCAATCTTCAATCTGATCAGTGGCAAATAAAAATATGCGTGCTTTAAATGCAACAATACAACATCAATATAAGACTGCTGGATCATTCCCTTGACAGAGGTGCTGTGGAAATAAGGCCTAAATTCATACCTCAAGAAGCTAAACAGTTAAATTACAGTACTAGCTTTTTAAATGAAATACTTTGTTAAAGGAATAAAACAGGATAGAATCAATTTTTATTGCTCTATCATGCCTCTAAACCGATTGCAGCTGTAATAAAATTAGGGATCCCATTTCATTTAAAGCAAGGAAAGTAATTTTATTTACTTTTTTCAGTCACACACTTGCCCACACAAGTGCATGCACAGAGCAATCAGCTGCTGCACTTGTTAGCTTGCTGATTAAATACTTTGTCACTTAATGGTGCACTAATTAAAGAGAATTGAAGCTGCCTGTGCGTCAGCTAACATGGCATTAACTTTAACTGAAATCCCTATGCTTCACTCATTCCTTGTCTACAGAGCTGGGAGGAGGAAGACCCTTTTTTGCTTTTTTTCAGCCAGTAATTCCAACAGATCCATCCCCATCTGTTGAGATTTCTTTGGCCAATAACTTTTGATAGCCATGCTAAACCAGTAAAGTGTCCTTGTACCTGCAACCTTGCCAGCTTTGTGACCCACAAGTGCTCAGCCCGTGCATGGTGAAGGTGTAGCGGTGAAAGCTGGGGAACAGCTCAGCCCCACAGCTCCAGCTACTGCCCAAAGCACACCATAGTGTCAGAGGGCAGACCCCGTTACCTACCTCCTGAAAGTGTTTGCTTGTCAAAATAATTGCTAATTGTTGGAACTTGTTTAAAGTCCCATCCCCTGGATGTCTGCTAATTTGTGAAAATCATGCCTATGTTTTTAATGGGGTTTATTGTTTTGTTTTATTTTGATTTTCAGACACAAATCCTATAGCCTCAATTTCTAGACACTAATAAGATTTGCAAGTCTTTACATCTCAAAAGTCATTATTTCTAAGCCAACATCACCATTCCTGAGAGTTTGACTCCCCAGTTTCAAATTTTGTTACTGAAACAGAATTATAGCCCAGGAAAAACATATAGATCAGGAAAAGCCCCCTCATTGCAAAGTTAACCACACTAAACATATGAATTTGTTCTCTCTTCTGCAAATGATATGCACTGTACTGACAAATGAAGTCTAGATTGATTAGCTGCGTAGGTGTGTGTCTGTGTTTGTAGTTCATAGAGCTGATCACTTAATCTAAACTGACACTTAGACTATACATGTTTCACCATCACGTTTTTTTGGAATATAATCAAACAGATGGTGCATGAACATCACAATATAGTCATAAGACCCCAGAAGGAGTTAACAATTTTTTTAGAATGGTAGCTCATTATATATCATAACTAAGGTTGTATCACTCATTTCCCTATAAACTGTGATTTTCAAGGGTTTACCATGTAACTATGAAAATTCATTCAGGCTAGAAAAATAGCCTGAAACCAAGAACTTAGTTTTTGTTGAGAAATGTCAAGCAAGCTATCCCATCTTCACAGAGTTTTCAATTTTTAAATGCTCAATTCTCCCCATGCGTTCTTATAAACTGGGGGAGGAGGGAAGGGAGAGCTCCTAAAAGTAAGTTAGTTCTTTAAAGAAGGTAGATAGTTTGTATTTTTATGCCAGTTTTTAAAGCCGCTTGGTATATGTCAAACAGCTTTTATGAGCTTTTAAATTTATGGTCCCACTTGCAAAATTCAGTTTGGAGTTTTTTTGGAGGTAAGGTCAGTTTTCTGCATACAGATACATGTACACATGCCTTTTTTTACCGTACTTTGTTTTAGAAATATCAAGCCTGCCCTGCTGAGCATGCTTCCATGCTCATCTCTGCGCTTCATTCCAATCCATCATTCTGTGACTTACACTGTTATCCCTAGAATTTTGGGCTCTATATAAAGATGTAGAGGGTCATACCCAACTCCAGACCTGCTCCCCTTACTTCCACAAGCTAAGCCTGTATTTTATTTCTTTTTGGAAGAGCTACAGGTTAGACAGCAAATGAGATGACTGAGAAAACAAAACCACACAGCATTTCAGAGCTGCCTCCCCTATCATTTGTACTCCAGTTTTCATCTCCTTCATGTTCCTTGTCATTTTTCTTATGATTGGGCGTGGGTTTTTCTGCCTGAGTCTGTAAAATGGGGCTTCCCTGTAAAATTCCTCAGATGCCCCTGTAAATAATTCTCTGTGCACACTGCAGAACTGTGGCTGCGGTACAATGGCACACGATGGCTTGGCTGGGCCAGCACTCTGCCAGCCTCTGGCGAGCACAGCCCAAAGAGACCCACCCCCCTGACCGCCTCCTGTGCCAGCGCCAGAGTGCCCGCATGGCAGCTCGGCACAGGGAGCTGGGGCAGCCAGGGAAGTCACTGGAGGCGGGCGAATTGTAGCAAATGCTGTTGACTGCAGAACAAAATTACCCGCAGTGGGAGGCCTGGGACACGTCACCAGCTCTGCTGAGACACAGCTCAGCACTGCCATGCGGGCTACAGCTGACTCACTTTGCTGTGCCTGGCTACCGCACGGGCTTGCCCCAGACAGCCTCTGCAGGCACTGAGCAGGAGCACGGGTGGTATAAAAGCCATAGGAGTGCATAGGCAGAACTAACTGGCCCAGAAATGGACAAAACCGAGGAAAAACCACCACCAGAGTCCTGTGCCCTTGCCCTCCTGCTGACCCCAGGAGGCAACAGAGCCAAATTAGTGCAGCAGAGGCAAGTGACCGGCTGTGACCCAGGTCGTGTATTACACACCCCACAGCAGCCCCAGAGCACAGCTCTGGTCCCCAGAGCAGCTGCCTGCTCTGACTTTTGCATATCTGAACACCAGGGTGTTTCACAGCTATTCCTTTATGGCAAGTTCTAGTTGGGCTGTACTAAAACAGAGGTCAAAAATGGGATTCTGAGGACATGCTTAATACAAGATAAAAGTTATATGCACTCAGGTCTAGAAAAAAAAAGCTTGACATCTGTTGCAGAGTAGCATTAATTAGGTATTACTTTAAATGATGAATTCTGGCCCATTCCCACGTGAACAGCTGGCAAACATACTGTTCCAATCAGGTTGGATTTGGAGGGTTAGGAGCACTGGGGTTTCTTGATCAAGATACTTTGTTATAATTACAGTCTATGAAGACTTTTAAATTAGTTTATTAAGGCTTTTGCTTGTTGTCTGCATGGACTATACTGAATAGTACTTCTATTGAACATAAAACAATGGCATTAGAAGCAAAAACATCACCAAATACATTAATAAAGCCTTCTGAAAATGCAGGTTTATTTCGCTCTCTTTGTGATCGCTCAAGCGATGAAAGACATTTGTCCACATCCAACAAGGATGTTTATTCAGATAGCTGATTGCTACATGATCACGATTTCTTTTGTTTTCCTCACTCAACATATGTTCCATGCCTTGTAAACTGCATACCTGTAAGTAGCAACCCATCTTGTTTAGGTTAGAGAGATTTGTACATACTGTGCTCTTTTTCTGAACAGATTTGCCTGGAACACTTTCAGGCTGACATTAACAAGATAAGGCAACATGCAGTAGAGATGTGCTATGCTACTTAGAATCATCTTTGAGCTTAAATGCATGCAAGTCTGGACTGGGATTTTTGCATTTAATATGGACCCACACCCACCCATGATGTTAGTGATGGTCAGTGATTTTTTACTAAAAAATTTTGAACAATGTTTTCCCTTGATCTTTCCCTTGATTTTTCCTTTGCCAAAGAAAGTAAAATCTGTTGCCTTGGCATACAGAGGGAAAAACTTGATTCAGCAGTTCCTAAATTATAATTTTGCAAGTATACTGCAGTTCTTTGATTCCTTGCATGGATAGCCGCAGGATTGAATCAGGCAATTTCAGGTTAAATGTTTCCTAAACCTGATAAAAAGTAGTTCACTTTATATTCTCAGTGAAATCAAGAGAAACTATTTGCACCATTGGCAGTAGAATTTATTCTTGTCTATAATATTCCAGAAAAAAAATAAAATTAAAAATCTGTGTAAGACTGGCTTTGATCACAAACCCTTTGGGGCAAAGACTGCCTCTTCACACAGTACCCAAGAACACAATGAACCCAAGTCATGGCTCCAACTTGCAGGAACTGGCACAAAGAGAAATAAGACAACAGTGTCTGTTACGTGACATCCTGTGGTGTCTTTGCTGACACGGTGAATATGGGCTACATATTGCTTGAACCCCTAAGAAGAGGTGAAACACGAAGATACCTATTTTCACTGGCCTATCATACACCTCATTTAATATTTTTAAGACCCTTACTTTGACAATAGCAATTTGCCACCACACAAAATACAGGAAATGTCACTTATTTTAAAAGGCTATGTTTAATGCACACAGAAATTGCATTCAAATGCAAGTAAGATTGTGACAAGCCATGAAATGTGTAAAATTACAAATAATGCAAAATTAGTTTCTTAGTCAGAGAAATGAAAGGTTTCAAAGTGCATGAAGCCTTTGCCTCCTTCCCATGTAACACAGCAGTATAGCGCTGGTGGCAGGCTGAACAATTGGTAGTTTGCTATGCCATCAGCAAAGACAGAAAGGTTTCTTTTTACTCTCTCTTTGTATGGAAAATTATCTTCAATTTTTATTATAATACAGTGCAAGCATCAAGTTTAGTCTTAGCAGCATGTCTCCACTCACGTTGTGAAAATAATTATAACAGAGGGAATCTGAAAAGTCTTACTAGTAAGAAGAATATCTTATTTTTAGATGGATAATTTTGGCCAGAAGGGTTCTGGTCACTCTTGTAAATCGTTGCCAGACCCTCAAGGGTTTTCAGACCCTCAAGGCAGTGCTCAGCCCCCTAGCTTGACTGTGCCTGCCTGTCCAAAGCCCAGACAGAAGCATCACCCCGGCAGCTCAGCAGAGATGAAGAAATCATGATGATGAAAGTCACATCCTGTCCATGAATCTGAGATCTGAAATTTGCTTTAACTCTGAAAAATCCTTACTTCTCATTTTACCTATCTCCCAATGGCTTCTGGAAAAATAACTCCTTGGTATTTCTACAGAAATCTTTGGTCTTCTTGTGGAACTGGGGTCAAGATGGTTTCAGCCTCTGCATGCTTCTTGTATGTGTGTGGCTGCTAAACCTGTGAAAAGACACTGGAGAAGACAGAAGGATAGACCACCGGCTCAGAGAAGGAGAGCTTTCTGAGAACAGTTTGTACTTCAAGGTCATGGATCGTTTTCCTGATTTAAGAATGAAATACATCTGGATCAATTGTTTTTTCAATGGGAGGCGGAATTTGGGTGCACTGGTGAGGCAGTAGAACTCCCGTAGGAACATTCCTTTAGGCTTTTTCCCTTCTGTTTTATACAACCATTGTCCACTAAAAGCAAGTGCTTCTCTCAGTGTCTGGCTGTGATAACTCTAAACCCTAATAAAACACAACATTATGTGACAACTTTGCTTATTTTCACAAAGAATTCTACCATGCTAAAATTCTTGCTGCGGTCACAAATAAAGCAGTGTAATGACCTGCTTAGAATCTCCGAAAGGGAAAAATATAAATTAGTAAAACATTGCAATGTAATTGTAATTTTCTCTATCTTCCACACAACGGTACCTTCAGCAGGCTGCAACTCTGGTTTAGTAGCAAGTGATTATTAAGTTATTTTGATAGTGAGTGGAAGAGTTCATAACATCTTCCAAAAGTAGGACTTCAGATTTCAAAGAGCACTGCCCTATAGGGCAAGGTGCATCCTTCAGTCTAGGAAAGGAGTTGGACAACATATCAAAGGGCTAAGAACTGAGAGGTAAAGTTGCATGATGTAAAGATGCAAAAGGACAGAATGGACCATCAGACCAAACACTGACAAAATGTTCCAAACAAGCCTGGAGTAGAACAGAAAACGTATAGAGAAAATAGACTCTTGAGGAAACAAACAAACAAAAAAAGAAATAAGTTAGAGGAGCAAAAATGTAAACAAACAAGTCCTAAGATAATGAACACCCATGAAGAACAAGGCAAATGCGTGTATGTGTGTCTGCACAAGGGTAGGCGCTCAACATCCTGTGCAACCAGCATCTTCTACGGGGAAAGGTAAGCCTTTCCATTGACAAAAACATATATCTTCCTCCAGTGTGGCTTTTGTCATTTATTCAATTTTCTGGCTAGAAATAAATGGTTTGGCCACAATAAGCTGTCAAGAGAAGGAGCATCTGTTACGGAAGGCAAATTGGAGAGATCTACATTAAAGTGGGATTTGAAAAACAGTTGTTTTCCACAAAATTTAGAATATTTCCAATTTTTTTATAACTACAGATGTAATTAAATAATTCATATAAATTCAGGCCACATACTGGTTTTATTCCTGGGCTTGGACTTCAGCTATAAACAGTTATATCTGAACATACATTCTGATGAGAATTAGGCCTAAATTGCAGTCTCCAAAATTTTCCCCCAAACTGGCAAGGACTCAGAGTTAGGGCTTTATTTGCCTCAATTTTATATTTGTTTTTCACCCTAACAAATTCTGTGGGATTGTTTCAGATTTATCCTTATATCCTTACAAAGAAAACCCTTGTACAAAGTTTAGTCCCACACAGCAGCTTACTCTCTTGTTCTAAATTTACCTGTCACATTGCCCCAGTATTCATAGTCCTATTTCTATTCCTAATTTTCTCCAGAAGTATATCAGCCAACAATGTGATAAATACGCATGCATATACTGTATTTCTCTTGATTGTGCCATGGAAAAGTACTTTATGCTGTAATAAAAACAAGCATATACATAGTAGGAAGCACTAAAATATAGGATCAGTCACTATATTTTGAAGAAGCACTTCCCATTCCATCCTGTGTAGGTCTATACCTATTCTAATAACCAACACATCAGGAAAATGGTTTCAGTTCTATACATTCCTGATATTGACACCTTTACTGGAAGAGCGTGGTGCAAACAACATAGGCAGCAACATAAATCATCTTTTTTATGCATTCTATTAATAGACGAAAATGTTAAGTATGCATTTAATCCAAACTCCTTTAAAAGAGTTGATTGGACAGTAGGAGGAACATGTGCTCATCCCTGCACAAGTTTAGAATTCCTACTCAAAATTATGTCTGCAAGAGAGGCTGGAGCTGGGCAGCTGCCTCCGTTCCGGGGGGACTCTAGGACGTGTGCCACCAGCAGAGACATGGGAGCTATACACTGCCTGAGGCCAAGGTCATGTGGAGGAACACTGTTGAGATTTGATTTTAACATGTGAAATTGCCTCTGACTGATGGAGCAGTAAGCACCCCTTGCTTTGGCATTTCTGATCTAAAATTTTTTGAAAGTTTTTTGTCTTGTGGAATTGCTGAAAACATCAAGTCTCATTCTAATTTGAACCTGAGCTACTACCAAATTATAACTATTTTCCCATGGAGGAACGTTTCCGTTTCAGACACAGGGTAAGAACAGGGAGGGAAGAGTAAATTGCTGCCATGAATGAGCACATGAACTCCTTGTGCTTTTCTGATTTTTGCCCCTTACTGCAATATATACTCATCTCCATGTTTTACCTGAGAAGACACCCTTTTAAAATGAGAATTATGTACACGGTTTATTCCAGTTCCAAAGTAATGCAGATTTTACACTCAATGTTGAAAGGCACAGGTTTCCATTTTGCATCTAATTAGTTTAGGGAAATAAAGCAGAAGAGTCAGCAATGCCCTGCAATGCCTGCAAGGGGACACTTGCCCAGCCTGGCTATGAACTCTGTCACATTCACAGCACATCCAACCAAGAGTGTTGCAAGCATTGCCAGCAACACAAGGGCTGGCAAACCACACTGGAAGCTCACTGCAGTTCATTGATTCATAAGGCAGAGAGGAGACCGTATAAACAGCTCCTGAAAACTGTGCCACTGAGCCACCAGGAAAGGCAGCTTCTTCCAAGAACAGGATCTGCCACAGCAGGGCTGTTTCATCCCGAACACGGCTAGAGCCCAGGGAAGAGAGAAAGGGTGGGCAGCTGGCACAGTGCACCTCTCCAGCTTCCTCGTTGTTGTGCTTCAGAAAGGCGTAGGAAGAAGGAAGTTGGTGCTGGACAAACAGGGCCCTCCAAGGGCTGACTTGTAAGTATTCACCTGCCAAGAGAGCAGCACAGCATCTATAACAGCAAAGCTGCCAACAGGATAGGCAATGTCCAAGAGACTCACTTGGTGGGCACCCAGGCCCGGGGAGTCACTGCCCCTGCTCCTTTCCCTCAGGTCCTCCTCTGCTCCCAGGCAAGGACCTTGTCTGGTGTGTCTGAGAGTTGTGACACCACAAACAAAAGACATGCCAAGATATTTCAGCTCTGGCAGGGATGGTCCTGCTACTCCCCCCCAGTTAAGAAGTTTGTGAGAGGAAGACTCAGAGATCCAACGCAATCCTGCAGGAGAAATCCCCGTGCCTGTGTGGGGAGGCAGCCCAGCTTCTCGGGAAACGTGATGCCAAGGTCCCAGGCAGTGACCGCTAAAGGGTCCGCGACATCGTCTGCAAGTGTGGGACTGTTAAATATAACAGTATCCAGGAGAAATTTCAATTTGGATAAATTATTTTTGGATTTACAGTCAAATGCAGAATTATCTTTTCTTTCTCTGCCAGATTGTTCTGTGATATTTCTGAGCTACTGTGGCCCAGACCAGAAAGAGGTGAAATGATTTCTGCCCTGGGAAGAAAGGTGTCTTTTCATTTTCCCTGTCTTGTTTCTTTTTTTCTTTTTTTTTTAACTTACAGAGCAGCTAAAATTGAAATCTAGAAGTAGTGATATGATACATATTAACTCTATTTTGTATACTATTAAAGCAATAATGTGTAAGACTGAAGTGCTTTTATGGTATCCTCTATTATTTCTAGCAGTACGTGGTCAGGGGTGACTATCAGCTCAGTTCTGGGATGAGTAAATCTATTATAAATCTCTTCTATTTAAAAAGAAACAGCAGAAATGTTATTCTCCAGCTGGAAACGTGTATTTCTCTTGTTCAAGGATTTTTGTCTTCATTATTGTTTCTTTTCTTGTAGATTTGCCACTGTAACCCTTGGCATTCATTGGATCACATCGAGCAGGTAGCTAAAGGGTATGCTTCTATTTATTTTTAAAGAAAGTAAGCTACTTCCTTACTGTCTACATGAAATTGCTAGATATTATGTTATTAAAAATATTTTTAAAGTGTGTGATTAATTTCTTTATAAAAAAACCCAAATCAGGTAAAAACATTAGAATTGGAAAATGTTTTGCACCAAGCTTCTGCTTCTAACCTGCAAAATGCAGTTAGCCTGTTTAACTTGTTATTTTGTTTTAGGCTATGTGGGCAGCTATTAAACTGAAATGAGCCTCTTCAAATACAGCTTAGACATTGGACCAAAATCTAAAAAAAAAAAAGCATTTTGCTAGATATGCCCATGCAAAATAATAACTAACAATAATAAAGAAAACCTGAAATTTTAATTAAGCATTTGTAAAGGTTTCTGAATTTCTCCTTCGAACACCTCTATGGAAGAAAAAGAAAAGAATTTTGATGCAGGAATACTAAATTACAAACTACCCTATTCTCTGATGGAAAGCAAGAGAGGGTGACTGCCCAAGTTGTGCTTCTTACTGGCTCCTATATCATTGATTGCTTTTGGCACTTTCTATCTAGAACACAATTAAGTTGTTCAATCTTCATCATCATGCTGCCTGCCAAGCTTTGTACTGCCTGAATTGTGCTGCTTTATTTGGAAAGAATTAAAATTATCTACTACAAAGGTTGAAAATGTTTGATGCTCAGGTTTCAGAGTAAGCAGCTGTTCTCAGTCACCCATTAGAGTAAAAAGAACACATTATTGTTGCATGTGCCATGTATAAGGACTCATGAAAACTAAGTGTGAGGCAAAACAAGAAGTGTAGATCATGATTTTTTGCTTTTAGAGTCTGTGTTCATGTTTAGATAAATTTTTCATTATCATGACCTCACCCATCCGATTCTACTCTTAGTCCTCAGATAGTTAGGACAGAAATTGGTGTATGGGAGGTGGAACAGTCCTAGCTCCTCTACTTCATAAAATCTTGCAGATATCAAAGCCAGCAGGAGATTTTAGCCCTGTCTGTCCTAAAAATTACGCAAAATTAGGTTACTTGCACTCCCAGCAGGTGAAGTCATTGCTCACCAGTGGAGGTACATGGACAGTAACAAAGAGGCACTCCCGTAACAAAGAGCAGATCAGCTGGTGAGATAAAACACTGGCCAGCAGTTACAGCATTTACTGCATCCTGATGCTACTGCATGTGTTGTGAGATGAGGAGTACTCTGCAATTCTATTTTAAAAAAAGAGCAGTATGCCTGAAAAATAATTGAGAAGAATTGTGAACAACCATGACTAGGAAATTTCTACGTAACATATATTGTGAGTATACTCCTGGCTAGAGGGGCCACTGTCATGACTTTTCCCACAGATAATTACAGAAGGTGCAATTTAAAACAACAAAAATGTGCTTTTAATTGTTCATCACTAGAGGAGGAACCCAAGCCCCAGTGTCAGTAATAACAGACAACAACCATGTGAGCATTGCACCAATAGGCAGCATTGTTGCAAGGCCGAGAGACAACAGCCACCAGCATTTACCAGTGTTCCCCAACTAAAACTGCTGATCTAATCAAAGACATTATCCTTCTAAAACCCCTGCCCATTTAAATCCCTAAAATATCAGCACAACAAAAGCAGTACTATTAGCCTTTTGTATATACATATATAAATATAAACATATCTCCACTATAAACGTTTGTAGTGATAAGTAAATTATTCAGGATATTTCTTAAGGTTTTTAGCATAGTAGTGATCATCAAGTTGTTGAGGGGCATGGCAGAAAAGAGAATTTTTCTAGCTCGTTTACCATGAATAATGATCAATCCTTATGGATCCTTATGATCATTGAGACCCTGAGATGAGCTCAGTTGGTTAGAGCATGGTGCTCATAACACCAAGTTTGTGGGTTCAATCCCCATATGGGCCATTCACTTAAGAGTTGAACTTGATGATCCTTGTGGATCCCTTTCAACTCAGAATATTCTGTGAGCTGTGATTATGATTTATGACCAGTCAAGAAACATGAATAAGTTAGAGCTACCTCTCATTCAGGATGGAAATGAATATCAAATTCCTCCATTTACTCACAGTTAAAACCACAGGAACAGCACCTAAAATGAAGGTACTTGATGTTCAAAACCAACACAAGGAACAAAGGCTGCTTAAGAAGTCCTCTGTAGACTGCAATAGTTCACACTTCTCAGTGTCCGAATACCTCCATTACCCCAAAAGCCATGCCAAAATCCAGAATACTCCACTTGAAAGATCACTTTCTACGTTCCCCAAAACACAGATGGCAAAATTTAATGTGAGGACCGAGGCGTGTTTGTGCAGCAATGAGAAAGCATACCTTCTCTCAAGCAGCTCACTTTCACATGGCAAAACCACCTTTTAGTCTTTCCTTTTCCCTCTTCCTCATCATTTTTTTTTGTAGTGAGAGAAGAACTGAAATTGCTTGCACTCAGTTTATACAAGTTCAGCCTGCACTAAATCCCAGCACTAATGCTTGGCAAGACCTGCCCACACTGAGAGCAGGGACCTAAATGGCAGCAAACGATTTTCCAAAGGTGTTCCAAGTTCCTACTCCATGCCAGATCCCCCTTCCCTACCTGACAGGGCCAACAGCTCTTGGAAGGACAAAGAACACACTCAGCCCTGCAGGAATAGGGTGCTTCTGCCAGCCAGGATCTAGGAGCAGGGCTGGCAGGGAAGACAGTGCTGCTGCTGACTCAGCGTTCTCAGTGCCGTAGGTCACTCCTGCGCAGAAGCCAGCGGTGACCATGGGCAGCAGAATTAGGATCAGGCAGAGGAAGAATGAGGGTCATTAAAACACTTGCAGGGAAAAAGAAAAAAAAAAAAACCAAACAGCCTGGCAAGTTTGGAAACCACTATAGTAAGTAGAAATTCATAAAATAAATCTTATTGCAAAGTATATCTTTCTGAGGTTTTCTTTTTATAGCTAGCTTTATTTTTTGAAAATTGATGTTCAGTTTTACGAGATATTTACAGCTCTTACGAGCACAGTGATTCCTGCTTTCCTTACTGTTTTGATGTTAGAACTTGATGAACACCTTTGGATGTGCTGATCTTTATTATCAACTGCAGCTACACTAAACAACTTAAAGGAAAAGTATGTTGGCTCACCTGTTTGTAAGAGCCATTCATTACAATATGCAGAGAATTGGGCTGCACACAAACTCTAGTCACAAGAAGTAGGAGGCTGGAAATACTTGCTATTGCTGAAACAAAAGAAAAAAAATCAACAAATCAGGGGCTCCCATTTTTATTATTTATTTATTTTAAAACAGCTGAGGTGATTCTACTCTGCAGACACTGAACTCCATGTCCATGAAGCCAATTAGCATAGTCACTGTTTGTTCATTACTCAAATCTATGTCCTCCAATTTATACTACCCATATGCTGGGCTAATTTTGTATGGCATAAGATGCCAGAGAAAGGTGCCAGATCACTAATACATAAAAATTACAGATACTGCAGTGGCTCAGCTGACAGGCAGGACTGCTTCCAGGATGGAACTCTGGACCAGTCAGTCACAAAATTCACCCTACACGTATGAATCCTTTAAATCTTTTTTTCCCAGGCTAAGATTAGATTTTAGCAATGCAAGGGGGCAGAAGGGGAAGGATTTTCCGTGATAACTGATTTTGGTGGTGACTGTGCAGAATTGTATGGGAGGTTCTGAAAAAATTAAGAGATCACTCTGACAGTCTGAAGGGGGGAGGGGGTGCAAACTCAGAAATAACTCTTATAAGACATAAGATAGTTTTCCACACCAATCTGTTCCACACTACTATGTGCCACAAACCCACAGTATATAACATAGGAGAGACATATGATTACATCTATAGAACAAGGCATTGCAGAGGTGCTGCTGAAGCATTGTCTGGCAAGAGAAGTCCAGGTTTCCCCCACAGCTGAGAGGGGAAAGCATCTCCCTGTTTTAAGACCTTTAGACACTGATGCATTGGGAATCTCACCAGCATCAATAAGAACATGGATAATTTCATGGCTGATACAGAAGGTGGCAGTGAGACTTTTTAGTGTCTGGAGGAAGGAACACGTCTTCCCTGTTAAATCTCCTGGTGGCTTACAGGAACTCTCTCCATGAGAAGGGGAAGTAGGCAAGAGCATGCTGGCCACTCATAGAGTGGCCCAGTCTGGATGAATGCACAGCCTCAACCCCACTGGGACACCGCCTGCTGCAAAGCAAAACAGAGTTTTAGGAGACTCCACTCTTGCCCATCCCAGACAGATTTGAGGCTCTGGCTGCTTTCTGCCCCTCTGCCTTTCCTGATGAGTTCCCATCCTCTCTTCTCCACAACACAAGGTGCTTAATGCACATCCTCCTGCACAGACATGCTAATACAGTCCAAGGAAAAAATCACTTCTATCTATGACAGCAGAGAAATTCAGAAAAGCTTAAACTTTCAAACTAAGTGGAATATAGAGAGAAACTTCTGAAAATAAAAGCAACAGTGGTTGTGGAGGTTTTTCCTCCTACCAAGGAAGACAAAGTAATGGTGCAGGGGCTATGTGAACTGCTCACCATGCACTGCAGCTCATTACAGAGACCATCCAGCAGGAAACACCAATCAAACAGGCCATGGGAAAGCCAGAAGCACGATTAGCACCTGAACAGCAACAAGGGTGAAACATGGTCCTCTGTAAGGGCAGGAATTCAGGTGTGCAGCCTCCTTCATCTTCATTATCCCATAACGCAAGCACATAGAGCTGTAAAAGGAACATCCTCCTGCTGAGACCTACTGCAGACACAAACATAACTGTCTACAGAAATTAGCAAGGCAAATAGATCAGCAGAGTCTTATTGAGGCTTGTGACCGCTATTATATTTAGCTGCCACAACTTTCCTGGTAGAAATCAAACACTAAGTGAAAGAGAAGAAAAAACGTTTTGCACCTTCCCTGTCAGTGAGCCATGTGCAATCCAGCCTGTAAATAGCTGAGCTAATTCACAGCTGTCATATTTTTAAATATCACCAAAGTGCCAAAGGGAATGCACAAATCCAGAGCCATGTATTGTTGCATTGTCCCCGATCGGCAAGAACACCACCAACCCCTGCTCCTCTTCTGCCAAAGGCCACTGGGCTAATACAGCTGATAAGTGTAATTCAGAAGGCCAACTGTCAAAGCAGATGAAGTGCATGTTTTCCTCCCAGCCTTGTAATGCAAATCAGTACATCCTGTCAAAAAATGACAATTTCAGGTTTCCTTCTTGTACCTGAATGAAAAAGTGCCAGTTCTCAAGACTTGCAAAGTCATATCCTCTTTATGCACAGGCCAGTGAGGGCAGCCAGCTACACTATGAGCCTTGCCAACATGCTCCATGCCAGACCTAGAGCACATGGGCAGAGGTTGGATCAGACACAATTTTGATGTACAGTCGTGTCCGCTAAGAACTGAACAGATAGCACAAGTTCCTTTTGTGTACATTGCTGAATTCCAAAGAAAAAATGGAAAACCCCTGCTTGTTACTAATTGGGAAAGTAGTAAGACTGTACTCAGAAGTACTTTTGCATCTTGTGACCTTGTCAAAAAGCCAATGTCATCTACTTTAGTGCACACACAAAAGTGTTCCTCATGTCTTGCCCCTGGCATGAGAATCTCATCACTTCAGAAAATATATTTAACATTATAGGAGTTTAAGCCTCTGCTGAAACCTTTTAAAAATGTCACATACAGCTCTTCAAAGCTCCAATCCCAGAGCCTTCCTGAGGATAATGAAGAAGTTAAATCAACTTTACTCTGGGATTACCTTGCCCCTCCAAGTCTTTCCTTGGTCAGAAGTAATTTATTAGAAGATTACCACCATTAAAAACAATTCTCTATCCTCCTTGGAAGTATTTCCTTCCAAAGAGTAAAGAGCTTATGCTAGACTTGGAAAAGCTGGCTAATCAGAAGGACATCTCCGTTAATTTCTCTAATGTTCTTTGCAAAGTGCTGGCATTGCAGAGAGGCTGCTCACGTGCATGGCCAAACATCCTGTCCATTTTTTCTCCATTTATCAGAGACACAAATTCAGCCTCCACCAAAGTTGTGCTCATCATCCTGCTTTTACTAACATCACTGACACGCAAGTGGCAGGTGAGCCATCTCATTAACAGCAACTGCTTTCAGTCTGTGTATTAGTGATTTACAGTACAATGGCTGGAGCTCTCTTTGCATAGCTGTATAGCACAGTAAATAATACAACATAGAAAAGTGTTAATGAACTTGTAAAGTATGGTAGCAGACAGGGTCAATGACATATTTATTATCTTTAAAAAATAGATTAATCTGGCCTTGCTAGAACAGAATAAAAGGTGGAAAGGAGAAACATGTGAAATCCCTATCTGTTAGTCTATGATACAGTGTAAGCAAAAAGAGCTTGAATACCAAGTTTTCTGTTCCAAGGAAACTGTTTCAGAGAATGCCTATTTCCATCCTTTGAAAGGGTGGAGACACCTTTCAATCTGTTTAAATTATCCTTGTTTCTTGGTCAATTCCAAAAAAATGTGAAAAGAGCTTTGGCCTTAGCTCAAGGGGAGCTATTGTTAGGCACATATGCAGCTGTTCTCTGTTTCTAGGTACCCTATGCACTCCACCACTTCTCTGTGCAGCCTGCTCTCCAGGATTCTCTGCCTCTGGTAGCTAGAGAACAACCCCTGCACATAGGCATAAAGGGGATACCCCCTACCCAACAGGAACAGGATCAGGCTCCCTGCACAAACTCCACAGCTCCCCACGAACCCTTATTCCAATGAGAACTCTTAGGCAGTGAGAAATCAGCTAGGAATGTAAGATGTAAAATGTTAATTCAAATATTTTGATGGTAAGCAGACTGGATTTTAGCTGCATTGCTTCAAAAAAATTAACAAATATAAGGGGATCATAAAAGTGTAACTTCAGATCTCACACAGAGAAATAGAGCTGGGTTTCCTCAATAATGCCCTGACACAAGAAGCACTAGAATAGAGGTTTTCTTCTTTTCTGACATCCCTTCTCCTATTAGATGGTATGAGCTGTATCGGTACAAAATATCTCTGGCATTTCACATGCATGTTCTACCTGCCCTCCTCTCTCACCACCCTCTCAATCCTCTGTCATTTACAAAAGGAAGGATTTTGATTAATGAGTTCTTCCTGCCAAAAAGATAGCCTCACAAGCAGCAGAATAAAAATAAGTTAGATTCTATGGAGCCCATAAATACAATCTTTCTGCACAAAAATCTCCAATTAGTCGCCAGGCATACTTGCTTATGAGTCATTAATGAATACTTCTATATGCTGAACATTCATATCTTTCTGTTTGTGACACCGCCTCCAAGCCTGACCCCCTGTCATCACATCAAAAGGATCAAGATTTTAAATGAGGTATTAGCAATTTCTTAAAAAGCTTTTTTTAACAGCAGGGAAAAACTACTGAACCATGACTGTTCAGTCATAGACAACTATTGAAATCCCAACACCTCATCCTTCAGCAGCTGAAGGCAGGAATGCCATGTGTTTCACCATATATAGCATTTCTGTATAAGAGTGAAGGAGGTTTTGGTTGTTTAGAACCCAGCCACACAGTGAAGTCTCTATGGGCAGTTTCCTGCACTCACATGGAGGTTTGCAGGTATAAACAGCAAAAAAGCCAAGATCTGTAAGACAGCAGCAGGAGGAACTCACCTGTAATTCACTTTGCCTTCTAAAATGCAATTTGATTCCACCAGGTATATAGATTAGAGGGAAACTTAATTAGTATGTCTTTTATTCTGCTATTCTTCTACTAGCCCTAAAACTGCCTTTTTAATTATCTACAACTTATTCTGTATTTTAAAGTAAGGTAATTACCAAACCTGGGCAAATCACATTTTTTTTAAACATACAATGGCTGATACCATTTGGTTCTTGGATTACATCACTACCAACAATACCAGTATCACAAGAGTAGTAAACAAGGGGTTTGAGTGACCTTTGCAAGCAGGGAAGCAGTTTCCTTCTGCTCTCAGCCCTCTGCTGCACAGCCAGGATAAACCTTCCCTTTCCTCCACCCCCAAAGTCAGAAGTACCAGCACTACTCATCTGACTTGCCTTCCTCCCCAGAGCCCTCTGCACCCACAGTAAATTTTTTGCTGCTTGGCATGGGATTTGTTTAAAATCCCCAAATCACTGTGGTACAAGCACGCTCCCAGGTTTGGCATAGCAGGGCTGGCCATGGCATGATCCCTAGCTTTGTCCCAGTGCCGGACACAATTCCTATCTCCTCCCCAAAGCCTTCACATTTAAGTCCATCACATCGGCAGCTGTGACATGGGAAGGTGGTCCCTCCTGGGGACATGTGTCATTGTTCACCTTCCCCTCTGATGAATCAGAGGATTTTACCGCAGCCTGGTTCACCCAAAAATGAAGCAGTGAGATTCAGATACATTCAGCTGCCCTTGCCACCTAATAAATGAATGCTGTCAAAAGAAATCCAGTTCTTGTTATTTTGAGGCTTGCATAGGGTCATTGTATGATGATTGTTCCTTAGGGAAAAAAAAAAAAAGGCAATTTTTGTGGTAGATTGCTCCTTTTAGATAGAAAAAGCCATGTAAGGCAGAGGATGCTAAAAAAAAAATTGAAGTATGTGCAGAAGAGGCTCACATACACTATTTTAGGCTGGAGGAAATACCTTGCAGTAAGAAATCTGAACAGCTCAATCTGTTTATCTTATCAAGAAGAAGATAGAGTGGTGAGTTGATTACAACAGATAAGCAGCTCATGGGGAGAAAATACCAGGCACTAAAGGATTTCTAATCTAGAAAAAAAGCATAACAAGAAGCAGTGGCTGAAAACAGATTAATTCAAACTAAAAATTAAGAATATACTTTTAATAATTAATTCAGTGACCTATTGAGTCTGATAGCAAACAGAGGGAAACTGAATAGTGTGACAGAAAGAGAAGGTTTGACTGGACGTCTTCAAGATCCTTCTGGCCCTGCACTCTGAATTTCAGAGTGAGGAGGGAAACGGGGATGTATTCTGGTTTAAGAAAGTGCAATTCGTACTTCTTGTCAAAATCAGACAACTTCACTTGCCCATGCTTGATTCCTTTCTTTCCCTAGTCGGTGAAAGGAATATTACAAATTTTGTTAATTAAGAACATTTTAACAGCTTAATCATTCCTGTATTTCAGTGCACATTTGTATTATAATGCACATGCAGAAGTCACGTCCAGATAACATTTTAATAAGTACCAGGAAGCAAAATTCTCTTTATATACTTTGTTAGGGAATATTATATATCTATATATAATTATTTCATAGTAACCAAAGAATAAAGCTGGAGAAGTAGAACTGGAACCAGACAAAGAAAGCTTTTAAAGAGTCATTGGACACAACAGCTCAAAGGCGCAAGCTGAAAGGCAGCATTCACCTCTGGAAGAGTCTGAGATGCACTCCTTGGTCCCCTCCACATTCCATCTCACGTTGTGGGCACAACACTTTGGCTGGGATGGGCAGAGAGTCTCACAGTGCACAGTGTCACACGAATGTGCCAAGGGAACCTCATCTCAGTCAGGTCAACAGAGTTGTAGCTCTTACATGTCTCACTATCCATTTCTTCATCAGGCCACTGGACAAGAGTGCTGGACAAAACATTTTGCTTATGTGAAAGCAATATTTTTGTGCATTTTCAGTTCCAAATTACTACACTTGCTGGAAAAACAGCACTGAAAAATAAAGCTTGTACAGAAATTGACTGCTTTCCTATAGCAATCCCTGTCGTGGTATGGGGAGCTATAAAGTTAAAGATATTTACCTTGGGGTTTATTCTTCTATTTACTGTAGATTTCAGTTTAAGCTATTGCTCTGGTAGCCCTCATGTCAATTAGTATGATCTCAAGATATACTCTATGTTTCTTTAAAATGCACATGTGCTACAAGGAATGCAGATAGTATCATAGGAACTCCTACTTTTTAATTAGAAACTGCATTCAATTAATAAGATTTAATAAATCAAATTCTGCTCAGCTTGAACAACATAATCGAATGGACATTAGCACTATTAAATCCATGTAAATTTTATAATTATGATTATAGGATTTCACCCAGTAAAGCATGAAAAAGTCTGAATATTTACTAAAGACACAAGGTAAGGATCCACACTGCGACCATCCATCACTCCCCAATCAAACAAAACAGGTACTTTAGATTAGTAGCTGCAACTTTGCCCAGCTGGACAGCCCAGTGGGTAAAGCAGCTTGGCTCTTGGGAATAAAATACTCCCAACTCAGTATTAGGATTCCCGATCATTCTCAAGAAGAAAATTGCATACCATACACCAAAAATACATAATGGGTCAATACTACAGGTGACAGCCACAAAGCTTCAGGAATCACCATTAAACATTTGACCAACACTGGAAATTGTTCATGATGACAACCCACTTATAGGACATACTGTTTATCTCAGAAAAACAAAAACATAAACAGTGAAGATACTGCATAATAGTTTATGCAGTGTTAAGATCTCTTAAGCATTTGGGCTTTTAGTATCTATCGTAAGTGCTCTTTACTAATCAGCTTAAACAATGATTTTAAATTCCTATGGACAACAAGTCCTTTGAGGTCACACAGGGCCAGGGAGCCTGCATTGATGGGCTACCTCAACCGAAAGACACCCACAGGAAAAAAAGAGAAGCTTCTACACCCAAGTGATACATCAAAAAATTCATCTGGCAAACAAGATTAAAAGTAAACAGAAAATCAGACCTTTAGGCAATTAACAGGTATGAGATGAACACATGAACACGTGGAGTAGGCTGAAGCAGAGCAACCCATTCACATGGCTTCTGTGTTACAGGAGCAAAAAGCATACACTGAAGACAGCTCAACTTGTCTGCAATACCATTGCATGTATTTAATACAAAAATCACGAGACAGCTGAAGGAAGTCCAGCAATGCAGCACGCATGGGATCACAGGCAGAGAAACAGCAGGTCTCCCAACAGATTTAGGCAGGGAAGTGGAGGATGCTCTGTTCTACAGGCTTGGTCTCAGTTGATAGGATAAGCAAAAAGGTAAGACAAGAAAAGGTTGCATCAATGATAAATTATCCACAAAAAATTATTACCAGATTTCAGATATGGAAAACTTAGGTAGAAGTCTGGCATAATGAATTTGAGTATTACTCAGTTTAATTTCATCTGTAGTTCTGACTGTCATCTGATTTCCATAGAATAGGAAATATCACAGAAAAGAGAGCTAAAAGAATTGACAGCCTTGCTGATGAAGAGCAACTATACGAAGCGAATGGCAGTAGCCTGGGACAGGGAGGCTCACAGGGGCCTCAGCACCATTCAGAAATGTTTTTCAGGATAACAATCGACAATGAAAGTTGGAGATTAACCATGGACTCAGAAATTAGCACAACAAAAGCTGGAGAAGCTGCAAAAGGAGGGCGTTAGGGCAGGTGGTTTTGCCAGTGAAAGCAGTTGTGCAGTGTGGGCACAGCAAGCAGCCTGGGGTAGGGGAGGTGGGATGGAGTGGGGCACCCAGGGACCTTGAGGGAGGGAGGGCACAGGATGGGGACCAGGAGAGCCCCTTGCAGCCCTGCCTGCTGTGATTTATCACTTCTGCTGTGGCACAGTGGCTCCCAGGCTGTGGAAGGAAAGCAGTGCATAAGCAGGCTAGTGCTCAAGTGTGTGGAATCATTCTCTCAACCATGACTTAGATGACTTCCTAATCACTGCGTAAGAGGCTATTTCTTATTGGATCTCTGTACTGAAAGGGGTTTTCTCTATTTCCTCTCAACTTCAATTTAATCTGGCAAAAAGAAACATCATGATGAAGGCTTGATAATCATTGCAAGACCAGTTGCTTTTTGCCCATCTTGACTTTTAATACATTACATGAGTAAGGTTGAATCAGACTTACAATTAAGATATTTGGTCGTGCAACTAATGATGAAATTATCTGACGCATGTGTCAGTAGAGCAGCATGGCTCCTGTGGAGCTGACAGGAGTTCTACTTTTGACTTCAGTGGCAGCAGAGCCACCCTAATGGTGAGCAATTCAGAGTTTTCTACCTTAAAGCTTTTTTAATGCCATGAATAGCATGCTGTATCCTTGGTAGCATATCTTTGAGGCTATCTGTTGGCATGGCTTAATTATCCAGTATCAGCTTTCAACTATGAACATATGAATTCTGACATGGCTGTTAGAAGTCTAGCAGCTCTTTACCCAAAATGTACATGCATTCTCTGGAGTCCTTAGGCACAATTTTTCTTCTCCATCACAGCAAAATGTGACCTCTTTACTGGCATTAGCAGTGATATTGTAATTCATAAACTATCCTTAGTTGGGGCTAAAAAGCATTGTAATGATGAGAAATACTTCCCTGAAAAAATAGATTCTGCTTGCTGAGGTACTGCCTGACAGCTTCAACACTCAAGAGTCAGAATGCTAAAGATATTCTGAGTCAAAGAAAGCTTATGGTAATAAAGAATAGCCTGGTATATAGAGGGAGAAGTCATTGTCTTAAGAGTAAAAATACAAGACACTGACTTCAACTACATTTTCTCTTACTTTTTTCATGCACCTTATTACATCTCTCCTGCAACTGTGACAGAAGAACTGCTTTAGCGCAAGCCTTCTCCCTGGCTGCCGTCCTGGACCCCACAGCAAATCCCAGTATTCCCAAAGTCAGCCCTTTCCTCTGCTTACAGTGAGAAAAATGGTATTGGTAGGAGCAGGCTATGGTGAAAACTGTTCTTCTAGAGAAAAGCTTCCTAATTCTATTATGATTTTCTTTATGTTCCCATTTTAAAATGTCCAAACGATAAACTCATAAAAATACATAATGAAAATAGTCAGACCATTAACTAAAGTCAAATGCAATGCCACTATAATAAAACTTGCAGGTGCTTCTGCAATCAGCAAAGCAACACGATTCTGATTAAACCAGGAAGAAGGGATTCTTTGAAATCTTTTACTCCTGCTTCCAAATATTTAGAAAATGTGGGTTTAATGTAGCAAATTATGCTTCTTTATGTCATTATTTTCCTGAACTGGATGCTGTGACAGCAGTCTGCATTTCATAAGGCATGGCTTCCAACCAGCAAAATCTATTCTGAACAGGAAATATGCTCCACTTAGTCCAAATGTTCTGAGGACATCAAACATATTTGTATAAACATGCTGTATCATAATTGAGAGACTTGCTAGTACTTGGGATTTAGACAGCACTTTACAGCTTCAAGGTGCTGTACAAACATTTAACTTATTTATTAATTTTCTAACTAGGGACATAACCTAGATTTAGTTAGAAGAAAGCTGTGGATGAGAGCAGGTTGGGTAAACAGGTTTATCGTATTTATGTAAAAGATCATACAGAGTTCTCTTAGAGGTGCTTCCTCACAAAACAAAAAGGTAAAACATCTCAAAAGCTTCTAATCCTTGACAGGGAAACTCATGGGCAGCTCTGTGAAGGCCAGACTGGACCACCAGGCTGAGGGTTTCAGAGGTATTTTTCACTGGTCTCCCCAGGTTCTCCCAGAGAAGAAAAGATGCTTTCCATTGGATTCAGTGAAACTTCGATGAATATTTTAAAACATCTTCCTGTCACTCAGCCATGTCCTTCCCTAGTCCATAAACTAGAGCACTGCAAAGCAGCAGCCTCAGTACTCCTGCTCTGGCTTCTGGGGTTTATCACCTCTCTCACACCAGGGTATATTTTCAAAGACTCAGGAGTTATGACCTAGATTTACAAAAATATTTAGATTTGTAATTCCTATTAGCTGCTTAACATTAATTGACATCAACAGCCTCATTGCCCATCTCCAGAAGGGTTTTTGGTAAGAACAATTTACTTCACAGCTGATTTTTGCCCAAATTACAAAATTGCTTTGAGTCAAACATGGTACAGCTAAAATCATCTGTCCTCTATGGGTTTATGTTCTGACAACAGAGGAGAGTGAAACTCTCTCATCTGATATAGGAGTGTCTCTGCAACTTATTACTCTTTCATTGGCACATAGTAAATTGAGCTCTGGCAATAGCAATACCACTGGGAAATAAAGATAATTAAGAAACATAAAGCATGCCACTCTTCTTGAACCCAGTTGGAATCTTGGTTTTCTGTGTCTCCCATTGTAGGATTATGAGCCTAGTTTTAAGTTTGTATTCTCATAATTTTACATAATTGACCATTTGCAATCTTTTATAATCTAAAATGTCTAATAACTATGCAGAGAAAGTGAGCTCTTTCCATAATATTTATAAATATTTCATATGAACTGGAGTTAATACAATTTATTTATAATGCATGGGAGTCTGCAGTGGGTTTATAAAAATAATGTGTGTTAACATGCAGTCATGATTTAATAATCAGAGACTAATTTCTAAAATACATACAGAGAATGGCTGGTTCCAGTAATCAGCAATAGGATTGAGAGGTGCAGATACAGACAGATGAGCTATGCTAACATACCATACAGGATGGAGCAAAGATGACATTAACACAAACTTCATCCTTTTCATTCCTTAATAATTTCAGTATCCACCAGGACAAAACTAGAATAGCTTCTTCAGAAATCCCTAGGATTAATTCCATATTCCTGCTAGCAATCATTGTGGTAGAGGATGACATCACATATATTATGTAACCGCAGTGCAATAAGACCATCCAAGGATTCCCACCTGCTCAGGAAGCTGCCAAGAAGCCATAAAGCTACATGAGCCACTAACCATCTATTAACTAAATGATTCAAAACTGTTCAAAGGGAAGAAAAGTTCTCTATCTGTTCCACAGTGAATGCATCTCTCACCTGATACACTGAGGTTGCTTAAGCAATTTTCACACCGCTCTGGAGATGTACATGGAAGATGGGAGTGAAGAAGCCTATCCGTGGGAGAAAATAGATGAAGTTATTGGATTGACGGGAGAACACGCATACAGCTGAAATGGACCTTCTGGTTTTGCTCTGTGGTGAATAAAAGGATGCAGAAATAAGCAAGCAGATGCAATCAAAGTGATGATAAGACCACAGTTGCAATCAGACACCCACACACAAGTTATCATAGAGAGCCCCAGGCAAGAAAATAGACTTTCCATGTTAATGTCATTTTTGACACACAACTCAATTCATTTCCCATACTTTTTTAGTAGCCTGTGGATGACAGACAACAGAACAGCAATTGTTTGTGCTGCTAGATGTTCATTTCTTCATTTGGGGGAGGGGAGAGGACCTTAACACCCAGAATTAGCCCATGAGAGGCTGCAGTGGTGCATGATCTTCATCCCTGCAGTTTCAGCTGCATGTTGTTTATTATTCAGTATGAGACTAGTCACACTTTCTATAATGGTCCAATGACAAAATTACTCTAGATGTATTTCTCCATATTTTTTTTTACTACTCAGCATCAATAAACTGTGAAATGTGTTAGAAAACAATATTTCCAATGGCTTTCTTTTAAAACACATTTCAGGTTGTTCATGTTACAAAATGCTTATCTTTTGAACTCTCAGACTGCTGGGCTGAGCAAAACAGGGCCTTAAAACAAAATTAAAAACAAACAAACAAACCAATAAAAACTAGTTCAGATCCCTATTTTAAATAGAATTTTTTAATTAGAATCTGAATGGAGTAAGCAGCTGTTTTAGGGCAGGTGGACCAAGTTTCTCAGAAGTAAATGAGTGTCCAGGCAACAACTTATGACATAACATGACTTTAAATATTTCAGTTTCTTACTGTAAAATACTTTGTGTTATCTGTTTGGTAAGATAACCTACATATTTATTTACAAGAGAATGCAATTACAAAGACAAAAGAACCCTTAAGAACTAATATGAAATTATTCCCCTAAGTAAAGTTACTTACAAGCTTTAGCATCGGCAGTTATAAGTTGTACTGGCTCGGCTCTCCTGTGAGTATTTACCACACCCTTCCTGCTGATTCCCTGCTGCATTTTGCCTGCTGGTGGGGCCCATTATGAAATGTTCCGGCAGGGTCACTGCAGACTCCAATTGGAACAGCACATTTATATTTCCTGTAAAAATATTGCTTAGATCTATGCCACTAAACATATACAAATATAATATAGTATGACTCTCCATAAAAAATGCATTTTTAAAAAGTTGCAATATATACTAGTTCAGCACATAACATTTCTCGTTTTGGATATAATCCGTGATTTCAGACATCAGGTGAAGCATATGAAAAATGAGAACATTTAGATTATGTTTTTGCATAAGTCAGAAGGATATACATGGCCAATACTTAAAGTTACAGCTTTTTTGATTCTGATCTGTGTTAAATGCTGGGCAGGACTGGAAGCCAGTGGCAGATTCCCCAGTGGAGCAGACGATGATATCAAAACATGCTCTCCCAGCTCTCAGTCCCTGAGAACCCAGCCCCAGATCTGCAAACAAAGCTGGTGAAATCAAAGAGCCAAAGAGCGTAGATGGGCCAAAGGACACATGGCAGGCATCTTTGAAAGAGCCAAATCTGAACCCTCCATCCAGTGAAAGCAGTCATATCTTTACCATCAACTACAATATGGATGCTGAATGCATCCCCTTGGCATTTAACTTCTGATTTCAGAAACTTTTCTTTCTAATCCTTTTTTATGTATTTGTGAATAACTCTGAAAAAAAATAATTCTGTTAAAATATTTGCTTTCAGAGATCCTTTGTACTTTCTCTTTTATCAGCAGACCATGTCCATTGCCCAGTTTCCCTCTCTTAACAAACCCCAGATTCTGCTTAATCCAGTTTTGCTTTTCTGAAATTACTTGTCTATTGTTCACAGTTCTTTTTAAGCTACATTTTACAAGAGAAACCTCCAGGTTCACATCTTTTTCTCTCTGTACATGACTTTTTGGAGCATAATACAGTGAGTTCCCATCCTCTCGTGTCCTGAAATCAGTTCTCGGATCCCTCAAAATGTCCAGACTCAGAGGAGAGGAGGGCATGTGAGATGTTTAATATAACTGTCTTTTCAGAGCATCAAGGAAATGAGGAACAAGAGATTAGGAAAAGAAATGCTTACCCTCAGGAACCTTACTCTTAAAAGCCCTGGAGAAACAGACCTCTGAAAACAAACAAAAGAAGTCTCCAGAGCTGCACTGCACTGCGGCCTGAGCTCACGTGCCCGACACGGGGCTGTCTCGTCCATGGGTCTGGTCTCTTCCTGCTCTTATTGATGCCAGTGGCCAAACTCATGCAGTCGTTGCTCTGTGGCCTTCTCCGCTGCGCTGTTCCTGCAAGGAAAGACAACCCTGTCCTGAGGGAGGAGGCACTGCTGAGAGCCCCAGACTGCTCTCCCTCCCTCTCCAGCCGCAAATGCTTGGGACCAAGGGACAGCCCCACCAGCTCTCCTTAGCCCGCTTTCACACACAGAGCACCACCCCTAGAGAACTGATGCCTCCATAGGGTATAATTTCAGCTGGGAAAAACATTTTCCCTCCTGCTCTTTTTTTTTTCCCTTGCTGAGGTGGAAGCCTTACCAATGCATGGAAAGTGGAGCTTCCCAAGATGTCTGAGCATCTGCAGTAGCCTGGGTGACCAGTACACCCTACTCAGGTAATCTAGCAAACTTTTAGCATGAGAGAATACAATCATAATGATGTATATGAGAATAAATTTGCAAATATTACTGATCAAACTTCAGATCAATAGATGTTTTACATACCAGAGCAAACATACAAACTTCACTGCCATCTTAAGCTTTTAATCATTTAATTCGTTTGTGGATTCATTCATCTTTCTATAATCTGATCTATCGGTCTGGGTCTCCAACATAAAAAACATTATCGCAGCAAATGTCGCCATTTTAATTTGTAACCAGTGTCCCAGAATTTTTCATGAATTAATTGGACAGTCTTGCACATTAAATATAGTAATAAATGTCTTGCAATGCAGGTGAAATTTAAATTTAAAATATAAATAAATGGTGTTGGCTATAGGAATGTGAATATCCTGATATTTATGTTTAGTCAGTACACAAGTCTGCTAGAGAAAGAAAACAACTATCATCTTGGCCCTGATGTCCTCTCTACACTACCGCAAGGCTGAAGGAATTGCACATCTGTGTGAAAAAGAAGACAAGGAAATAAAGCCAGGGCTTCTCTCAAATGCGGTGTGGGAGAGTCGTCCTGGGGCTGGAGAGGCAGCACCCAGGGGCTCACTCACCTGGAGCCCACCCCTAATCCATAAGGCTTCCAGCTGGATTCTTACTAACTCAGATCTCTTACACAGGATGAATCCTTGCCTATGCAATCCCCTCACCTAGGAGCCAAGGTAGCTTCCTAGGATCAGCACCTTCTTTTCTGTGTCTGAAGTACCATGGGTGAAATTCCTACTCTGGTACACACCGGTTAGACTATTTTTTTTTTTCTGTGCAGGAAAGCCAGCTGTATGCCAAAAAGACTTAGACATTTTAAAAAAACTAAAGCATTCACATCATGCAAAACATCACAAGGACATAGTGTCATCATCTGAATTCACTTTACTACTTCAAATATTCAGCGGATAAAACAACAAAAATAATTTCCGATTAAGCAAAAACAAGGAGTTCTGCTAACTCCAGCAACTATGGAAAACTTTAATCACAGGCTTGCTTTTCGCTTACAGCAGATCCATACACAAAGATTACTCATACCTACGTCACACCCCAAAACTTCTGAGGTTGAAATGGAGGCTTCTGGATTAACAGGCAGAGTAATCAGCAGGGTACCACCCAAAGAGGCAGCAGGAGTCACTCCACATCTGTTCCTGAATACCCCAGATACGTTTCTCCATGACTCTTCAGCCCTGGGGACCACCCTGGGTGTGCAGAACCCCACTGCAGAATGGCTGGACAGACAGAGGCTACAGTGGGTGGCGTGGATGTGAAGGACGCAGGAAGGCTGAATGTGCACATGCTTATATTTATGACCTGAGTCAAGATGGGTTCTTCCTAGCAGTAAAATACTCCCAGTATTAAAATAATTATTTTCTCTGAAAAAAGGTATAAGGCTGCAAATTAATACTGTTGGCTGCTATTCGAATATACACAGAGAGACCTTCCTTTACTTTAAAATCACAGTGAAGATCTTTACTTACAGGGTATTCAGTTAATCATCTAACAGGATCAGTTCATTTGTTTTTCACAGCCATGACAAATACTTCAAATTCAGAACGATATATAGCTTTGCTTTTACAAGTAAGTAGACGAACTATTGTTAGTTTGGACTTGTAGTATAACATAGCTTCCTAGGAAAGTAAAGATACTATTTTGGGGTAAAAACCAACACACTGTTAGAGTAATTTTTAAATGTGCACGTGGGCATAGAACATTTAAAAACAGACTAAATAGCAGAGAACCTTTTAATTTTATTTTCCCTCCCAAACACCATAGTAAATAAGATAGTACTTTGAAAGAGTTTGTATAAGTTATACAGCTAAATTTTCAGACATGAAGAAAAAATTAAAATTGTCAATGAAAGTCCTTTCCAATATCCTGTTATACTGAGTATAAATATGAGTATCAGACACACAAATCATTAAGTCCTATCACAAAAGGCTGAAGGAAACTTCAGAAATAAAAGTACTAATCTCATCTACCAATTTGTGTAGAAAACCATACCTCGTGTGTTTTGAACTGCAAAAATATCTGTATTATCGTTTACATATTTCTAATACAAACCATAATTCAAACTGCTAAAATCTGTTTTGATCTGTAGACCTTATGCTGCAACCTAATAAAGCAATTGAACTGACCATACTCTTAGCAAGAGATTCAGCTTTTCAGTAAATGAAATGCCCTTTCCTAAAATCCATTACAAGTAAACTGTTAATTTATAGCTGCAGAATTCTGCTGACATTTACAAAATGCTCTTGAAGTTACTGTTTTGCAGTAATAGAGGAACAAAACCATTTTCATAGCAAATCCAGTCAAACACTTAATGTTTACATCATTGCAAATTTGAAAACATAATTGGTGATCTGTCTAGTTACCTAGAACAGTTGGATAGTGCTGCCCTTCACTGGTTCGTAATGGTATACCACAAATCAAAACTAATGGCTACCTGACAGAAGTGTGGCTCAGCTGCATGAAAACTGAGTTTTCCCTACTTGTCCCTCCAGACTTCCACATTACTGTCAAATGAACACCCAAAACTGCCTCTTCATAACCCAAATTTTCATGTCATAAAACCTTTTATATACTTATTTTATCCCTTTCCTTGGGAGGGATAAGATAGTTGCAATTATTATCCCTGCCCATTGTTCTTGTGTTTTATCCCATGTCAGACCACTACTGTAATTCCCTCCTCAATATTAAATTATGCTTTTCCTCCAGTTAACATCAACAATAGAATAATGAAAATTATCCCTGGAGTGTTTCTATACAATACTAAAATATTGGACTGATTAAAAGTGGTACTAAGTAATGTCCATATTTGTGTAGGAACAAGTGGGTAAATAACCAGCAGTTCTCAACGTGTGCATTTTGCCCTGCTGAGGGAAAGAATACAGCTGGTTCTTTAACACAGCAAATGTAATAGTCATTGTGTCCAAACATTAAGCTTCATCTGGGAACTGAATTCGGATTAGCTGATTGTTTTGGCTAGTTATCATATGCAAACTAGGAGACCTACATGTCTTTAAAAAAGCTATTTTTTCAAAGGAAATACATTTAGGATAGTATTAACAGCTAGAAAGTATCTGATGACAGATGATGAATGACTGTTAATTACTGTATGTATTATGTGCAGCAAGTCCAACCTTAGATGCATAACGGAGATGAGAGCAGTGCTTGGTTCTGTACACAAACATAAGCAATAGTCCCTGATTCCAAGACCTGACAAGTCCATCTGCTAAAAAAAAAGCCCAAGTACATGAAATACTTTCAAAATATAGAATCAAAAGATAGAACTTCCATTTCAAAAACAGGTTCAATATTTTTTGACAAATAATCTATTCCTATTTATAATATATTGTGTTTACTATTATGTTTGAAAAATGGCTGAAGCTTGCATTGGTGCTGACCATTTCTACAGAACATATAATTTTTAAAAGCCTTTTTGGAACTGCAAAAAAACCTTGCTATGCACATTTTGGATCAATTGTATTGACAGCTGTACCCTATGGTTACCCATGAGGGTAAGTAGGCTCCCCCAGAACTCAGTTCATTTACAGCAGTGTGAGCTCCTGTGAAGCTCTACGTGACTGTGTGTTTCCATGAAAAGAGTGTCCAGAGTTTCCATGAAAAAGTGCCGAAGCAGAAGGTGAACTAAGAAAGAAATTCAGAAAATAGGGAATTTTGAAAACTTTCCTCCAAAGCACCTTGGACAATACCATTTAGTGAGTTTGTCACTCTAAAGATGGCTGAGTCATTCCAGCCCAGTTACTCTGCACTCACCCTTCTTAGGGCACCTCATTTTCATTGATTAATAAGTATTGGCTCATGAATAGCAACTGGATTTTTATGATCTTTGTCTTCTACAGAATACATAATGATAGCATGAAAATGCTTCAGATAAATCTCTTCCATCTCCTCTCTCATTTCATGGTGGAATATTAAGGTTTACTTTTTCTGGAAGGTTTGACAAATTTCTGAGGACCCTCACCATCACCCCCACCAGTAATCACAACCAATGAACCATCAACAAAGACATGAGTTAACAATTGGTTGGAACAGTATAAATAAAAGCAAAACAAATATGTAAATAAAAAGTCTTTACAAAACAGCCTAATAGAACATCTCATGTTTTATTAAGCCTTTGGTGTTAATGAATTACTATCTTTCCCAAAAAGTCAGCTCAGCCTACTCTGGAAAGACAGTTGTTGCCTGCACATTTTAGCAAACCACAGTTACATGTGACTTCCCTGAAGATGAGACAAACTACATAGACTAAAATATAGTCTAACTTGTTAACCAGGGTTCATGAGCACAGCTACAGCTTCCAGCCCAGCAGCTACTGCCAGCTGTGCCAACACCATGAGGAAGAGCAGTCACACCGTGAGGAAGAGCAGTCACACCGTAACCGAGAGCGGCCGCACCGCCAGCTGCCAGGTGGGACAGCCATTAGCATCAATACAACCCAAAGCTTTGTCAGGAGGTTTCTCAGCTCCTGCTGGTTTCTAGGAAATTATCAAACCTAAAAATACTGGACTCTGGAGGAAGGAATCAATAAGTGAGAGAAGGCTGTACCTATATCTGCTACCCTGCACCACTCCAGTATCTTGTTAGGCATAGCATAGAGCCATTCTCTGTCCAGCTGCAGGAGTGACTGACCCCAGGTAGGTCATTTCCCTCTTTTCACTGTAGAAAAGGACTGATACTATCACATCTGAGCTTCCCTTCCCTCCACTGCTGGGATTTTCCACATTTCTGTCTATATTTTGCTTAGGATACAGCTGCAAAGACTTTTCTCTTAGCCACATCCCTTTCTTTGATATTAACTATTTTTCTTTTTTAAAAAATAAATGTGTGAAGTATTTGTTAATTGCAAAGGAAAACATTTCATTTAATGACATATCTGTTCACAAAACAAAAAAAACAGTGATTGAAAATATAATGTATGCTACCACTTTGTGAAAGTCATTTACAGCACAGAAAGACCACTTTGGCAGATACATTTATGTCTATACAAGATTAGATTTTGCATTTGTTATGGGCATGTGGCATATTATTAATTATTAACACCAAAAATAAATGTTTATGTTAGCAGAAAAACAAGCTGCTAAATTCTGAAAAAATATTGTTGAGGATTTACACATTGTGTCATGTATGTTATGTAAATGGGAACAGCAGAGATTCAGTATTTATTATTAGAACAAAACACTTTTCATTCTGCAAGTGGAAATTCAGGCTATAATTTAAGTGCATCTCTGAATCAACAAGTACAATACTCGAGAACAACACTTTGTATAAAAAATAACTGACTTTGCCTTCTCACTGAGGGTACACCTCATGGAAATTCTTTGCAGAATTCCATGCAGTTCCCTGGGGAACTGCATGGGAATCACAAAAATATTGCTCCCAGGAGACCTGAAATGGTCCATTTTCTATCCTAGACCTGAGGAAGGAGTAATGGGGTCCCACAGCCTGCTAGCAGGAAACAGTCCCAGCCAAATGAAAAACCCTGCTGAGGAGGTAGTCTTTCTCCCACATTACACACATACCCTGTTTCAAGATTTCAGACCCCAATGTCCTGTTCGGAGAAGCTCTCAGCACTGAAATATCACTAGAAAAGATCTCCTTACCCTCTAAGGAGAAAAAGTCATTATCAAGCTGTATGGAAATGGAGGCAGGAGTAGGATGTCTCACATATCTCTTTATGTAGTGTTCATCAGTGTAACATCATACTCCCAGCTGGCTGCCCAGATTACCTTACTCAGGGGCGTGCCTCCACCAGCCCTTTCCATCAGGACTTCCCAGGGCTGCTAGCTGGGTCTGCTGGTGCAGAGTGCTATGATGGAAGTTGTGGTCTAGACAAGGCACCTGTAGCTATCAGCATTTTTCTGTTCTGTCACCCAGCCTGCTCAGAGAAAACCACTCACAAACTCTACTGTGATGGAGGTTTCAGAGCAAGGAGGGACAATTTTTTCAGTAGCCCCCCTTGTCCCCTGCTCTTGAGCTATGTTGAAGCTCAGGCAGTGTCAAAACACTGCTTAGGGATGTCTGTGTTTTCACTGCTTTGATGAACAGAGTCAGGATTTGTCCCCCTGCCTGTACAAATCATAGAATGGGCTGGGTTGGTTTCTAGCTCCAGTCCCCCCGACATGGACAGGAACACATCTTCCACTAAACCAGGCTGCTCAAAGTCCCATCCAACCCCGCCTTGAATATTTCCAGGAAGGGGGCATCTATCACTGGGCAACCTGTTCCCAAATTGCCTCATCACCCTCACAGTAAAGACTTCTTCCTAATATCTAATCTAAATCTACCTCCTTTCAGTTTAAAGCCATTTCCCCTTTTCATATCACTACATGCCCTTGTAAAAAGTCCCTCTCCAGCTCTCTTGCTGTCAATCGCCTTTAGGTACTGGAAGGTGCTATAAGGTCTCTCCAGAGCCTTCTCTTCTCTGGGTTGAACTCCAACTCTAATGCAGAAACCTTTCAATTTTGTCATTTACCTAAATACAGTTTTCCAATCTTTCTGTTGTAAATGAGAAGCTGAAGGCACTAAAGATGGAAGCCCAGACCAACATTCAAATTCTAGCCAATCAACTGACTTCACAGAAGGTTAAACTACTGTGGGCAAAGCAGCAATAAAGTGGACGAGCTTTGCCTCTGGGAGAATTTGCTGTTTCTTGCCATTTCTATCCCTGTCTCAGCTCAGCAGAGGGAGGCACGGGCAAATGAGCGCTACTCCTGATCTTGTCTCCCACACCTTTTGCCTGCTGCTTCACAAAACCTCCTTCAGCTGGTGGCAAAAGAGGTCAGAAATATGTGTGCAGCGTGATGGAGGAGCAGAGCAGAACATGAAGCAGTTAGTGGCTCCACAGAGCAGAGATGCACAGGAGCACTGAGCTGCACTCTGCACAGCAGGACCCTCCCTGTCACCACTCAGCCCCACCCCCAGCTGCACCCACTGCCTCCTCTCCTCTGTCCTGCCACGGCACTGCCCCTACCACGATCAGCCTCTCTGTTTTGAGGTCAGGTCTCAGTCGCTGCATCACATCACATCTGCATTTTTCGCTGTGGGCCTCAGATAGCACTGTGCTGAAACACTGAGCTTCAGGCAGGGAAACTCCCTGTGTCTCTGGGTACATTTCCAGGGACACGTGCTACTTCAGGCAAAGCCAGGTACTCTGCTACTGCCCAGTGCAGCAGTCCTCTGCTGTGAGGAAATGCATTAATAAAATAATTCTGCAATATCATTAGAGGTCAACTTGGACTAGAGCAGGTAATAAAAGATTCATAATGGCACATGAGGGGATGCACTAAATAGCCAAACCACAGCTTGAAAACATGCAAAGCTTGTTTAGATTTAGGACTTGGTTAAAAACTTGCAGTTCAGCTGGTGTTTCACAGAAAAGTTTGAAATCAGCGGTATCACTTCTGTACCAGCAATTTATGCTGCTTCCAGTATAAATTATGCCTTGTAGCAAGGAGTGTCCTAAAAGGCATAGGTGCTCCCATGTTCAGGCCAGTAATCAAAAATTAATCCCTTTCCCTGATTCCATTTGGGGCCAATGCCAGCTATTACTGAGAAGACATGGGAAATACTGCTGGAAGCACTTTTGAGATAACACTTCCCCAGTGTTGTGACTTTCCATCCTCTGGTATTTAACAACTGGCCAAATCTACATTTAGTCAATTTCCAATTCTGTAAGGCAGGCAGTGGCACCTGCAGTGGTCTGTATGTTTTTAAATATTCCCTTCAAGTTTTGGTTAATTTTGTCTTCTGTTTATATATCAAATCTGTTTTAGGAATCCTGCTCAAGTCCAGTGTCAAGATGCTGTGACAGCGAGTTGCCCGGTCCATTTACATGTGAAAAATCATTATTCACTACTAAAGGAACTGTTAGAAATTTAATACATTGGTGCAGTATTTTCAGTTTGGTTATAAAAGCATTGTCCCTTCTCTCTTTAACTCCAGTTTATGACTCTAAAAAGAACAAAAACAACACAGACAAGTCTCCTCTAGTTGCTGAATTCCATCTGCTTTTCCATCCTTTCAACAGCCTTTGACAAAGAATTTAAATCAGATCCCTTTTTTCCAGTGAGCTTAAAGGTTGGCTGTGAAGTTTGGCCACATTCACAGACCGGATTTGAATTTTGGCTATCATTTTTACCAGTAAAGGACATCTAATCTCAGACTTGATGACACTGAAAACCAGCTGTTCTAGCTTTGATGCAGAAGAGGCTAATAGCATAAGCATGAAGAACTTAATGATGTTTGACATATCAGATAACCTGGTCCTGCCTTTAATCTTTGTGGCCAGCCAGTCTCAGTCCCAGCAGGCAAGTAATGGTCTCAGGAGAGAGGCCAGAGACTCTGTGCAGAGGAGAGCAAACTTCCAACAGAGCCCTGTAGGTGAGGTTCAGGGCATGTGACCTGAGCAGCACAAGGTGCAGAGCAGGCGCATATGGCATGCCTGGCTCTGGTCTCCCAGTACACCGCAGCCACTGGCATTATAGGACATGAAGAGCTACGCTCTCCACACCTGGAGAGAAGGCATCCTCTCCGAACTCAAGTCTAAAGCAAAAGAGCACTCCTTAAGCACTCCCAAACCATTCCCCTTGCAGCACCTGCAAACAGCCGATCCAGCCTGGCCCACAGACAGACAAAGCCACCACACTTGGAGCACCACAAGGCAGAGAAACCCCACAGCTGTCACGAGCAGAAGGACTGGTCCATCCGCACGTGCCACTGCAGGGACTTGGCTCAGTGCATACAGTCGCTTGCACTTCGCTGTGCAGCCCACCATCTGTCTAGTAATTAGGAAAACAACCCTTTTCTTCCAACTGCAGTGAAACTCTGCCCCTCTTCTTTACAAAAGACCCTATGGAGCCTCGATGCCTGACACACTTCCAGTTCAAGTGGAAAGAAAAAATTACTGATTTCCATCTTCTATCCTTTGGTACCACCTCAAGGACCAGGAAGTTGCAAACAAAGCAAGAACTGCTTTTGGGGACTGAAAATCCCTGAAGCTGATTTTTCCCACCCCTTTGATCATTCCTGGCTTTTTCTCACAAAGAACTTTTCTATGTATGTGGTGCCTGCACTAACACAGCCACAGAAATTCCAGAGAATGAATGGAAAGGCCAAAACAACACCACTGTCCACACAAGGAAACAAAAGCTGGGAGAAAGTAGGAGGCATCTTTTTTACTTTGCTGGTTTACCTGGCATAGGGGGAAAAAGTAAAATGTCCTTCCTAATGGCTCCTGTCAGTTATTTACACAACCCACCAAATTCCATGGCTCAAATAGAGAACAAATTTCTTCCTCTATCAGAAATCCCCAGCCCCATTTCATCTGGTTACCTACTAGCATTGCAAAACGCCAAATTTTGTCAACAAAACACAATGGCACTGTTGCCTACATAAAAACATTTAACACCTCTTAACATGCAAAACACGCAAACAAACGATAAACGCAGCTTCTGAGTGTTCACAATGCAGCCAGTGTCCCACTGCCCAGCGCTGGCAGCTGCAGTCGGTCAAATTCAGTAACCAGGTAGTTGCCAGGAGTAAGCGCAATTCCTACACGGGACTCACTAGTCATTATTAGTTTTGGATATTGCTTTGTAGCTTGGAGAAATCTGAAACGGAGAAGAGTGTGCGCCTCTCGTTTAAGAGACAGAAGTAGAGGGCGTGCAGGAGGGAGGAAGGAAGCACAGCTGAACGCGAGGCCGGAGTTTTCGCGTCTTTCAGGAGCCCCGAAGGGCTGGTACGGGGCGGGCGGTCACAGCAGCACCAAAACAGCAAACTCGCGCTCCCTCCCCGTTTCTGTGGCACTTCGGTGCTGTGGGCAGAGGACGAACCGGCGTGCCCAGCACTGCGGAGGGACCCTCCTGCGAGTTGGGCGGGACGCTGCGCTCTCCCCGCGGCCAAGCGCGGCTGCGGCGGGGCGCTAGGGTCAGCCCGCCGGGCTCGGGGCTCGAAAGGCAGCAGCACTGACAGCATCTCCGCCTGTGCGTTACCAGGCTGAAGCCGAAATAACACGGGAAATTAAGGCTACTCCAGCGGGCAGGCAGCAGCCGCAGACCCGCC